>JAKELI010000254.1:0-66507 GCA_021525025.1 Lactarius hengduanensis | reverse complement strand
CGCTTACCCTTACCCGTACCCGGCAAACCCTTACCCTAAACCCCTACGGGTTTTGCTGACCCCTGGTAATCCCTACACTTGCTGGTCACTGTGTTCCTAGGATCACACACCAGGCTAGGTCTGTCTGGGGCCTCACCAGCCTTGCCCAAGGCAGTAGACACTGGGGCGCCAGTGGTCTCTGCTAGGAACCTCCTGTACATGTACTGCCCAGTAGTCCTACTTTCACCCCCACTGTTTTCCTAGCCCCTGCGCTATGCGCAAGGAGATTGGATCTGGTAGCCCCTTAATCCATATCCAGGTGTGCATGGCCCACTGGGCTGTGTATTGTGGAGCTTAGCGCCAGCTGTCTCTGGTGCTCCACACTGGGCGCAGGATCTCCTCACCATGGGAGTGTAAAACCTGGTTCAGACTCTGGGGGGTGTTCACCTTATGGTGTTCTGCAACCAGATACCTGCCTTGTAGCGGCAATGGGAAAGGATTCAGTGAAGCCCTTTGTGGCGATGAGGCAACCAACAGGCCGAGAAGGCTGAGGTAGACAGCCTTGGGCTCTGAAAGCTTCATTCCTATCCCCCTGACGCAAACTAGTGAGCTGTGTCCTAGACACATCCTGGCTGGCAGCTAGCTCCTAGTATGGCAAAGGGATTCTCCATCCTGGGCCTAGCCCTTGTATCACTGGCAACTTCAGGAGGCAGGACGCACTAGCGTTTGGCCTTACAGATTCACAGACAGGAGTGGTTACCCCCATATCTGCAACTGTTATGAAGCACTATCGCTGACTGCTCCTCGGCGATAGATAAAATCCCCATGTCTGCACCATCTTCCGCTCTGCCTCCCCCACCGGTGCTGCCACACTGGTGGCTGGGCGCACCAGGTGCCTCAACCGCCTGCCCCTATCCTTCTGGGTCCACACCCTCCATGCGCTCCAACGTATGGCAAACCTTCGGCATGCCATCTGGCATCCATCTTGGCCAGTTTGATGGCTCAATGGAACAGTGGTCTGGGACGTTGAGGCCATCCTCACCTTCATGAGCTGAGGATGTGTTCTACCCGCCCTCCCTCTGGAGTCACTCTTGATGAGTGGGAATCTGTCCAGCGTCGGGCCAAGGCGTACCTCCGCCTTATCTCAAACCCGACGTCTACTCCCTCGTTGCCGATCCATATGCCTACCCACCTTTTCAACAAAGTGGGAAAGCTGAAGGATGTGTATGCTGGTGCTTCGGCAGCACCACCATCTTTAACTTGTGGATTCAGTTAACACAAGCCCGCCTCGACGACTCCTCTCATGGCCTCTCAGTTGGCCAAGCTCAATGAGCTGAGTCGGCCTTTCCAACGCACAGATGGGTGTCACTGACACCAATTCTGTCTCATACTTCCCCGCCCTGCCAGCCTCCTATGAGGTTCTGGCATCTACCATCCTCGCCAGTGGCGCCCCCTCCAACTCAAGCACGCTGATATTGCGCGCATCGTTTCGAGGAAGCGCGTCGCTCTGGCCCTCTGGCTCCTCGCTCCACAAGGCTGCCCCCATTAAACCTGCTGGTGGCGCACGTAAGAAGAGAGACCATTCTCAACTTACTTGCCACTACTGTAACAAAAAGGGGCATATCAAGCCTGACTGCAGGCAGAGGAAGAAGGATGAAGCTGCGGGGAAGTTGAAGGACACTAGCAACAAGGCTGCCAATAGTCACGTACTTGTACCAACCACCGCCTCCATTAAGGAGGTCGATGAGCCCGCCATTAACTGGGGGACAATGCAGTTGGTGTTGCCTTGTATGCTGCCTCGCGTGTGCGTTGGATGATGGACAGTGGTGCCACACACCACATCACACCACATCGGTCCGATTCAAGGACTACACTCCGTGCAAAGGTGCTGTGCGCCTTGGAGATAAGTCCACCATCGACCAAGTTGGTGTAGGCTCCGTCGTCTTCACACGAGCCAAGGCCTTCCCATCACCCTAACAATGTGCTACACCTACCACAGGTGAAAACACGCTTCTTGTCACGCGTGCTCTAGCACAAAGGGTGGAAGTGGCCTTTGACAGTGGCTCATTCAAAATTCTGTCAATAAAAGCTGTGTAGCTGTTGGCTACTTGGAGGACAACCTATACTGGTTGGACGCTTCAAGCATTGGCCTCAATGCTCACGTCAAAAGTGCTGCCACCACTCTTGATATCTGGCATCAGCGCATGGGACACATCTCCTCTGCTGCTCTTAAGTCGTACGGTCCCTCTGCCACTACTGGCATGGACATTGACAGCTCTACCACGCATACTGCTGTGTGTCGTGGGTGCGAGTTGGGTAAATCCACTCGTCAACCTTTCTCTGCGTCCTCCACCAAAAGGACAACCCGTATCTTTGAGATTGTACATAGTGACCTAGCCGGTCCAATGCAAACTCAGTCCCTACAAGGCTCCGCATACACCGCCACCTTCATAGACGACCACTCCAAGCATGCAGTGGTGTACTTCATTAAGTCGAAGGATCAGTTTGTAAAGCGCTGCAGATGTATTTGGCCTGGGGTGAAACCCAGACGTCCCATAAACTGCGCGCACTCCACTCTGACCGCGGAGGCGAGTACATGGCGAGCCAAGTACAGGACATTCTCAAGCAGAGAGGGATAGAGCATCACCTTACGATGCCAGGTTCACCACAGTCGAACGGGAAAGCCGAGCGGTTTAACCGCACCATTACGGACAAGGCAATGGCCATGCTGCACACAGCTGGCATGTCTAAAGGCTTCTGGGAGCATGCTATGAGCACTGCGGTACACATCTATAACCGCTCTCCCACCCGTACGCTTAAGTGGCGCACACCTTATGAGCTCTGGTACTCTGGCAAAGTACCAGATGTCTCACACTTACGCGTCTTTGGATGCAAGGGGTATGCACGTACCCGCTGATAAGCGTCGCAAATTGGATGCGAAGGCCATTGAGGTCACGCTTATTGGGTTTGAGCCCGAATCAAAGGGCTATAAGCTCTGGGACCGCTCAACCCGCTCTGTCCGTTTGTCCAGGGATGTGACATTCGACGAGAGTAGCTTCCCGTCCCTTCAGGGTGTTGAGACACACCCACACCTTCTCAAGTGGCTTCACCACCACTACCTCCACCAGTAATTGCCGTACCTAGCACGTCGGCGTTACCACCACAGCGAGCACCCTCCCCCACACACTCTGACAGTAGTGAGGAGGAGGATGTTGAAGATATTCTAGACCCCAAACCAGAGCGCCCACACACGCCACCACCACCTGCCCTGCCCACTCTGCCCACACTCCTAAGCGTGAGCATCACTCCCACACACCACGCCGCGTCAAAGTGCAGTGCGCATTGCGCGCTTTGTCCCTCCTCCCTCACCAGATATGCCTGGTGGTTTGAGGATCGTGCACAGCGAAGTCAGCTGTTGCGCGAAATGGACAATGCACAGACGCTCTACCCGTGCACCTGTGCCCAACCCTCGCTACTTCGGTGGGGACAATGTGGCACTGCCGGTAGACGGTGGGATATGCGGAGCTGTTAGCTGCAGCTTACGTTGGCAGAGACCTGCAACTTATGCAGAGGCCATGCGGTCTGCAGATGCAGATGAGTGGACAAGGCGTGTCAATATGAGATGGATGCGCTCGCCAAGAATGGCACATGGGAGTTAGTATCTCCCGCCTAATCGCAAGGCAGTAAAATCCAAATGGGTCTTCAAGCTCAAGGCGGATGGCCGCTACAGAGCTCGCTTGGTGGCTAAGGGATTTACGCAAATCCCTGGCATAGATTTTGATGAAACCTTCTCTCCCGTCGCACGATTTGAGTCACTGAGATTGCTTCTGGCGTTGGCCGTGCTGGAGGACTGGCACATCCATCAGATGGATGTTAAGTCCGCGTTTCTCAATGGCGTGCTTGATGAGGAGATATACATGGAGCAGCCACAAGGTTTCACCGCTGCTGGTGCAGAGACGAAGGTGTGTCGCCTTATTAAGGCAATATATGGTCTCAAACAGGCCTCCCGTGCATGGAACTTGCAATTCCATGGAGTGCTCATTGCACTCGGCTTTAAGCGGACGTTTGCCGATGCTGGCATATATGTGTTGCCTCAACGAGAGGGGGATGGACCACTCTTCATTATCGTTTATGTTGATGACATCACAATAATGGGTGCTTCTTTGGAAAGGATCAAGCGTCTTAAGTCAGATCTTTCTGAGCGCTATGAGATGACAGATCTCGGGGAGATAGAGTCCTATCTTGGTATGCACATTGTGCGTGACCGCTCCCGGAGATACACAAGCTTCACCACCGTGCCTACGGCACGGGTTGCTTCAGCTTGTTGGGGGCTGCGCCCCCAAACCCCTGCTTTCATACTTAACTCAAATCCATATCTCTATCTATTTGGTACTGGCACTACTGGTATCAATCTGGTACCTACATATATAGTAGCTATCACTTCAGTAACACCTCACTATATACAATATTTTTGGTCTGAGCCTCCCTCACTTTCTCATCCCAAATCACCTTGATGTTTTCCCTTGATGTCACTCTTGAAATCCCAACATAGAACTGCCCATGAGTGAACACTGGTGTCCTAAGATCTAGCCCAACATGCTTCACAGACTGTCCTTGTGCCTTGTTGATTGTCATGGAAAAGCAAAGCCGCACAGGAAATTGTTTCCTTGTAAACTTGAAGGCCACTTGATCTTCTGTTGGCTGATTCCCAATCCTTGGGATGAAAACCTTCTCTCCTGCATGTTCCCCAGTCAGAAGCTGCACCTCCAACACCCTATTTCCACATCTTGTTAAGATCCCTCTGCTCCCATTGCATACACCATGTGCAGCATCCAAGTTCCTCAGCACCATCACAGGACACCCAACCTTCAGCTCCAGTTTTGCAAGGGGAAGCCCAGAGCAGTTGATCTCATTCAGATACTCAACAGGATAGTTGAGCATGGGATCATCTCCTCCACTTTGTTCAGAGGTGGGAATAAAGTCTGCACTGTTGAACACCTTGACCTGCCCAGGGAACTTCTCAAGAACAGACTTGTTCAAGCTGTCCACATCAGCATTTAGGCTGGAAAGGATTGTGCACTCTGAGAAGTACTGGTTGGGTTGGCTGAGAGTGCTGACCCCAGGATAGATGGTATCAATGAGTGAATCAACAGTGTTCTCCCTGCACTTGAAGTGATCTGGCAGAGAAATCATGCCACCTTCATCTGTGTGCTTGCCCTGCCCCACTTCTAGCTGCCACTGTGCAAAGCCACACTCAGCCTCAATGTTGGTGTTGAGTCGCATATTTTGATGAAGCTGAAGGATGGTGATGCTCCTCCATAAGATAGAGCGCTGGATACAGGCACCCACAGTCTGACCTCTTGAGCCACCCACAATGACTGGTAAAATTTGCTGGAAGTCCCCACCAAACACAAAAGTAAGACCACCAAAAGGCTTCTCAGAGTCGCGCATGTCTCTGAATGTCTGATCCACCGTCTCCATAATGTGGCGATGCTGCATAGGGGCTTCATCCCAGATCACCAAGTCTGTGGCACAAATCAACTCTGCCAGATGAGAGTTCTTGGGGATGCTGCAGACTGAGGACTCATGGCAGGGGATGGGAATTTTGAAGCAGGAATGAGCAGTGCGACCACCTCTAAGAAGGAGGGCAGCAATCCCAGAGGATGCATAAGGTGTGACACGGGTACGGGTAACACCGCGGGTTTTTGGTCACGGGTATGTACGGGTACGGGTACGGGTACGGGTACGGGTTTTTATACCCGCGGGAAACCCGTACCCGTAGCCACGGGTATACGGGTATGCTTACATAAGCATTACATAAACATTTTGGGTATTTTTTGGGTATTGTTTCGGATTTTTCTGGATGTTTACATGATTTTTATCAATTATACTCGGATTTTGATGTTATCCAAGGCCATAATGGATTCAGATAAGGAATAAACAGTCAATGTAATGATTATTAACATTTTTCAAACTAACTTTCACCCAAATATATTGATTTTACATTGATTTTATACAAAAACCCGTATACCCTTAGGGGTTTTTCCATACCCCTGGAAACCCGTGGAAACCCGTGTATGTTTTCATACCCCTACCCGTACGGGTACGGTGTTCACGGGTACGGGTACGGGTATGGCAAAAAAAACCCAGGGGTTACCCCTGTCACACCCTAAGGATGCAACACAGAGCACAATCTTATTCTGAGAGCGAAGTTGATAGCAGAGGGTGTTGTATAGGTATGTCTTCCCAGCACCTCCTGGCCCATGAAGGAAGAAGATCTCCCCTGAACTGGTATTGATGGCAGAGGAGACCTTATCAAATGCAGTGCGCTGATCCTGGTTCAAACTGGCAATACAGTCTGCTGCAAGTTGTGCCTGCACTGCTGGGTCATACTGGCGCTGCTCTAAGATAAGAGGATTCTCAAAGATGGCCCCCCAGTTCTCAACAAACTGTGGCATGCTGTCCCAATCCCGAAGCCTCTTTCCAGAGTGAGAAAGAAGCTTGTCAATGAGGTAGAGACCATAGTCCTGAACCTGGGCATCAGATGGCTCTTCTACATTTGCATGATGCTGAAGCTGATATCTGAGGTCATCACAGATGTCAGGCCAAAAGGTGTCCCATAAGTCCCTTGGGTTTGCAGGAGTGCAGTCTTTAAGGATGGTGACAAATAAGTGGCACAGCTGGCGACCTATCTGCATGTGTTTTGCCTCATCTAAGCATTGGCGCCACTCGCGGTCATCATCTAAAAGGCCACGCGCAATACAGGCCTCTCTAAAGGATGGATACTGGACACCCTCAAAGGAGTAGAGGTCGTCAAAGGAGGTGGCACCACAGACTTTGGTGAGAAGAAGGCGAAGGTAGAAGCGCTCTCCAGAAGTGGGGTGGGCATGATACATCCTGCCTATAGCAAAGCCTCTTCTCTTCCTCACAGTCCACTTGTGCTGCCCCTTCTTGTTGTTCCAGACCATCTTGGAGGGAAAATCCTGGTAGAGAAGATTATTGATTTCATCATCCCTCAGCTGAACATTAGCCTTAAACCATCCAGTAAGGGTGGTGTCATGGTTTGCACGTGAAGCCAGAACATCCTGAACAGTCCCATCTTGCTCAGGGTTAAACACAACAGGTTGGTGATCAGGGAGGTGAACCTGAAGGCGAATGACAGAGGGATCATGCTCCTGCATGGCAAAAAAATAGAGGCGCCAATGAGCCTCACAACTGCTGACATAGCATGCATCCAGATAATGCTTGATCTCATCTCTGCAAGTGCCAAACTCCATGGTGATGCGGTCATGGCCCTTGTACACATACTTGTAGATGTACTTGATGGCCTTGACTGAGGCAATTGACTCCACATTGATATGGCAGCGATACTTCCAGATGAGATACTTGGAGTGGCAGACAACCCATTGATTATTGACCTGCTTCCCTCTGACTTCATATGTCTGGCCAGTGTTGCGACGCCTGGTGCGAGCGTAGGAGTCCTCAGTAACAGTGGTCTCCTCCCTATAAGGCTTACGAAAGCCCTTAGAGCAACTCCCATTCACCATGCAAGGTGCATTGGGATTCTGAGCACCGCAAGGCCCATGAACCATGAACTTCTTGATAAGTTCCAGTAGCTCAGCATTGTCCTCAGGAAACTCAGAGGACATGAGGCTATCAATGTCTTCTGGAGTGCGCAGCTTGGCATGAGGCTTGAGGAAGACAATGATATGAGCATGAGGAAGGCCACGCTTCTGGAACTCAATAGTATAGAGGTAGGCATTAGTCTGACCCAGTGCTCCTTGTTTGATGTCCTTTATGAGTGAATCAAGCTTTGCTTTAAAAGCACGAACCACCAAGTCAGGGCGGTCAGAGGGAGTCTGGTTAGGTAGGAGTGCAGACTGAATTTCAGGCCATGCAGGATTGGCAGTCATGGTGATGAAAAGGTCTCCTCCTCCAAAGTAGCGGTTGACGGCCAAGGCATCTTGACAGCGCTGCTGCATGTTGCGAGTACTGCCAGAGAAGCTAGAAGGCAAAATGAACCTTGTGCCCAGCTCATGCCAGTCAGCATCAGCATTGGCAGCTACTGCATCCGCTAAGCCTTGGTAGACCTCAACACGCAGCTTCCTTTGATTAAATCTGATGAAGTTGAGGCGACTCTGCTCAGTAACAGCCCATGTTTCACATACAAACTCTTGAAAGAGCTTGCCAGTGAGAAAAAGGTGATTGGACTCCACATATATAGGGCGGATGAAAAGGCGATAGCGATGAAACTCAGCCATGGAGACATGTATCTGCTGCTGTCCATCAGGTGGTGCATCCTCTTCAATATGCTGATAGAGGATGTTGGGATACCAACCAAGCTGGCCAGTGGGATAGAGGAGGACATAGCGCAAGGAGGGATAGAAGGGGTGAAGATCAGAGATGCGCCAAAGGGGAGCACCATGCTTGCAGTAGAGGATGATGTCCTGAGCACCAGTGGGCTGGTCACCATCACCTGGCAAAATGACTGCTATCTCTTTGACAGAAGCATCTGGGGCCTGATAGCGATGCCTATCACATGAGGGATCAAAGTGGAGGGAAATCTGGCACTGCTGATCTGGAGGCATGGCAGAGGTCAATTCATATGCCTGCTTATAGAGCTGAACTGCTGGATGAGAGCGATATAGCATGTCTTGGAGGGTAGACAGTGTGAAGTGATCCAGATTGGAGTTCCATGCATTTGTCATGCGATGGTTGAGGGCCACATCAGAGTCATAGATGTAGAGCTGGGCATAGATAGGTGCAACTTGATCACCATCTGGTGGCAAAAGAGATCCAACTCTGTGAATGAGCTCTCCATGAAGCCTAAAAGTGTATGGTCCTCCACCTCCCTGGTTGATGGACTCATCTACCTTTCTTCCCACAGAAGTCATGGCCAGCGCACTGTTATAATTCCGAATGCGCAAGCGGAAGTTCTTCCCAAGTTGATCTTGGGAAGTCAAGAGGTGGGATAACTCAGGAGGGGGTTGCTGAAGAGGTGGAAGGGAGATCTTGCCACTGTAACAACACATGCCAAACTTGGGATTGAGCATGGAGGACTTGGAAAGGCGCTCAGTCAACCAATGGAGGGCCTTGCAATCAGGGCACTGAATGGTGAGGTCTCCAAGGTTATGAACTTCCCAAGTTGGGTCAAAAGGATGGCGTGCAGTGGGAAGAATGAAAAGAGGCTGTGGAGGTGCCAGTGGTGGGACATATGGAGGCTATATATCATGATAAGTATATATATATATATTAAATTATTAAAATACTTACAGGAGGATTACTAGCATGTGTAGCAGCTTGAGGGGCAGGGGCAGGGGCAGGGGCAGGGGCAGGGGCAGGGACAGGGACAGGGACAGGGACAGAACCAAGAACAGGGGAAGGAGCAGGAGCAGGAGCAGGAGCAGGAGCAGGAGCAGGAGCAGGAGCAACAGAGCCAGAGACAGATGGAAGAAGAGGACCAAGAGCAAAAGCAACAGCAGGGGCAGAGACATGGTGAGTGGGAGGAGCAGGGGTAGGGCCAATGGAAAAAGGCTGTAGGAGTGGAGGGGGTGGAGGAGGCATCTGATTAATTTATTAGTACAAATACTTTAAAATAAAAAATCAGAACTTACAGATGAGGTAGCAGCAGCATTATGACGATGGGAGCGCCTTTGAGGTACAGGCATGGGAGGAAGGTGAGCCAGCATTGTAGCTAAATTAGCTGGCAAATGATGGTATTCCCAGCCATTTAAGGTAGGTGGCCTGAGAAGATTGGGAGCTGCTGGTGTACGACGATTTTCGGGGCTGCCCATAATACAGCTATCACGCTCCTGTTGACGTGCAGCATGTTGACTTCGTTGAGGGGATGTAGGAGGGGTGACTGGCATGGCAGCTCCAGTAGTAGGAGGGGGGAGAGCAGGGGCAGAAGTGGGGGGGGGAGCAGGGGCAGAGGTGGGGGGAAGAGCAGGGGCAGAGGTAGCAGCAACAGAGGAAGAAGAAGAGCCAAGTCCAGAGCCAGAACCAAGACCAAAAGCAGAGGAAGGAGCAACAGGCATTCTAACCCCAATATGAAACAGCCAAATCCTTCAAAGACTATGTGAAATCGGTGCAAGCAGTGGCAGTTGATAATGGAGCAACTTCCAATAAAGGAAGGGGAGGTAACTTAGTTGTGGTAAAACCACCCCACCAACCCAATCTCCCTGCACACTGCGCCCAGAGAGAGGTCCAGCCTTAAAAAGACCTTAGCAACCGGCAGACACCCTGTTTTCACAGGGAAGCCAGGGAGATAGGACTTCACTGAGCGTCACCTTGGTCTACAAAGCCTCTGAGGTTCAACTTACAACTGAAGAAAGGCAGCACAGTCACCCCTGAGCACAGAAAAGACCAAAAGGAAGCCCCTAAGAGAAATTTGATTGAGTGATTTAATAACAGAGCAAGGAAGCATATGAAAACAGGGCTAAAAACTGAAAGAAAATAAAAAGTGTTATCAGTAATTTTATTTATTTAGATATTAAAGAGGTAGATATACCTTTTATATGGTGAGAATAGAGGAAAAGGGGAAGGACAGAAAGGCCAATAAAAAACTGAGAAGATGTTTTGAGGCAGTAGGATAGACTTTTGTTGTGATGTAGAGGTTTAGATGGGATGGAAATTTTTCATGTTGAACGTGTTGAAGTGCGCTTTTGCTTACAAATTGTTTTCCTTTTTAAGAAGTCAGCCACCCGGCCATGAAAACACAGCCAGAAACACAGCCAGAGTTGAAGTGCGCTTTTTTGCTTAGTCAACAGCTCCTTCCTTTTTTGTTGGAAGCCACCCCTACTGAAAACATGGCGGGTTTTTGCTTAGTCACAGCTCCTTCCTTTTTGGTTGGAAGCCACCCTACTGAAAAGACAACTGGTTTTGCTTAGTCACTATCATGTAAGCTACTCCTTCCTTTTCCGACCGTCCTCTTTTAATATATAGACAAGCTTCAGCACCGTGCCTACGGCACGGGGTGCAGAAGCTTGTTGGGGGCGCAGCCCCCAAACCCCTGCTTTTCTACCTTAACTCAATCCCATATTAGTCCAAGCGTAGCGTGGAAGTCCAAGCGTAGCGTGGAAGTCCAAGCGTAGCGTGGAAGTCCAAGCGTAGCGTGGAAGTCCAAGCGTAGCGTGGAAGTCCAAGCGTAGCGTGGAAGTCCAAGCGTAGCGTGGAAGTCCAAGCGTAGCGTGGAAGTCCAAGCGTAGCGTGGAAGTCCAAGCGTAGCGTGGAAGTCCATGCATAGTGCAGAAGTCTGAGTGTAGCACAAAGTCCAAGCATCAGCCCAGAAGCTTGTCCAGAAGTCCAAAGATCATGAAATTCATTCATTTGTGTATTTTTATGTATTTTACATTTGCTTTTATCATTTTGTGTTCATCTGCCTGTTTTATAGCTTATTTAATTTGTTTTCACCCTCATTTCCTTCGTTGGAATAAGAGGCCAGCCACGTAAATGCGGACTTGCTTACAAAGCGGCTTCCATTTTGAGAACCCAGCCACCTTAGTCAACAACTCCTTCCTTTTTGGTTTGAAGCCACCCTACTGAAAAGACGGGTGGTTTTGCTTAGTCACTATCATGTAAGCAGCTCTTTCCTTTTCCGGGACCGTCATCTGTTGTATAGTAGACAAGCTTCAGCACCGTGCCTACAGCACGGGGTGCAGAAGCTTGTTGGGGGCTGCGCCCCCAAACCCCCACTTTCATACTTAACTCAACTCCATATCTCCATCTATTTGGTACTGGCTTTACTGGTATCAATCTGGTATCTACATATGTATCTATCACTTCAGTAACACTTCACTATATACAATATTTTTGGTCTGAGCCTCTCTCACTTTCTCATCCCAAATCACCTTGATATTTTCCCTTGATGTCACCCTTGAAACCCCAACATAGAACTGCCCATGAGTGAACACAGGTGTCCTCAGATCCAACCCAACATGCTTCACAGACTGCCCTTGTGCCTTGTTAATTGTCATGGCAAAGCAAAGGCGCACAGGGAATTGTTTTCTTGTAAACTTGAATGCCACTTGATCTTCTGTTGGCTGATTCCCAATCCTTGGGATAAAGACCTTCTCCCCTGCATGTTCCCCAGTCAGGAGCTGCACCTCTAGCACCCTATTCCCACATCTTGTTAGGATTCCTCTGCTCCCATTGCACACTCCATGTGCTGGATCTAAGTTCTTCAAGACCATCACAGGACATCCAACCTTTAGCTCCAATTTCGCAAGTGGAAGCCCAGAGCAGTTGATCTCATTCAGATACTCAACAGGATAGTTGAGCATAGGGTCATCTTCTCCACTTTGATCAGTGGTAGGAATAAAGTCTGCGCTGTGGAGCACCTTGGCCTGCCCAGGGAACTTCTCAAGAACATACTTGTTCAAGCTGTCCACATCAACATTCAGACTGGAGAGGATGGTGCGCTCTGAGAAGTACTGGTTGGGAAGGTTGGGAGTGCTGATCCCAGGATAGATGGTGTCAATGAGTGATCCAACAGTGTTTTCCCTGCACTTGAAGTGATCTGGAAGAGTGATGTTTCCACCTTGGTCTGTGTGTTTGCCCTGCCCCACTTCCAGCTGCCACTGAGCAAAGTTGCGCTCAGCCTCAATGTTGGTGTTGAGCCGCATATTTTGATGAAGGTGAAGAACAGTGATGGACCTCCACAGGATAGAGCGCTGGATGCAGGCACCCACAGTCTGACCTCTTGAGCCCCGCACAACCACTGGCAGGATTTGTTGGAAGTCTCCACCAAATACACAGGTAAGCCCACCAAAAGGCCTCTCAGAGTTGCGTATGTCTCTGAATGTCTGATCCACTGTATCCATAATGTGGCGATGCTGCATAGGGGCCTCATCCCAGATCACCAAGTCTGTGGCACAAATCAACTCTGCCAGATCAGAGTTCTTGGGGATGCTGCAAACTGAAGACTCATGGCAAGGGATGGGGATTTTGAAGCGGGAATGAGCAGTGCGGCCACCTTTGAGAAGAAGGGCAGCAATCCCAGAGGATGCCACACAGAGCACAATCTTGTTCTGGGAGCGAAGGTGATAGCAGAGGGTGTTGTACAGATATGTCTTCCCAGCACCTCCTGGCCCATGAAGGAAGAAGGTCTCCCCTGATCCAGTGCTAATGGCAGTGGTGATCTTCTCAAAGGCAGTGCGCTGATCTTGGTTCAAACTGGAAAGACATTCTACTGCAAGCCGAGCCAGTCCTTCAGGGTCATACTCACGCTGCTCTCTGATAAGAGGATTCCCAAAGATGGCCCCCCAGTTCTCAACAAACTGTGGCATGCTGTCCCAATCACGAAGCCTCCTTCCAGAGTGAGAAAGAAGCTTGTCAATCAGATAGAGGCCATAGTCCTGGACCTGAGCATCAGATGGCTCTTCTACATTTGCATGACGCTGAAGCTGACGTTTGAGGTCATCACAGATGTCAGGCCAGAAGGTGTCCCATAACTCCCTTGGGTTTGCAGGAGTGCAGTCCTTCAGAATGGTGACAAATAAGTGGTGCAGCTGGCGACCTATCTGCATGTGCCTTGCCTCTTCTAAGCATTGGCGCCATTCGCGGTCATCATCCAGAAGGCCACGTGCAATACAGGCCTCTCTGAAGGATGGATACTGAACACCCTCAAAGGAGTAGAGGTCATCAAAGGAGGTGGCACCACAGACTTGGGTGAGAAGAAGGCGAAGGTAGAAGCGCTCTCCAGAAGTGGGGTGGGCATGGTACATTCTGCCTATGGCAAAGTCACCTTCCTTCCTGACGGTCCACTTCCTATATTTTCCATTCCAGACCATCCTAGAGGGGAAATCCTGATAGAGCAGACCATGAATTTCTTCATCCCCTATCTGAGCATTGGCCTTGAACCATCCAGTAAGAGTGGTGTCATGGGTAGCATGGGAATCTAGAACCTCCTGGATGTTCCCATCTTGCTCAGGGTTGAATACAACAGGCTGCTGATTAGGAAGGTGGACCTGAAGGCGAACAACACTGGGATTATGCTCCTGCATAGAAAACTTATAGAGGCGCCACTGAGCCTCACAGCTGCTGATATGGCGTGCATCCAGATAAAGCTTGATCTCATCTCTGCAAGTGCCAAACTCCATAGTGATGCGGTCATGGCCCTTGTACACATACTTGTAGATGTACTTGATGGCCTTGACAGAGGCAATAGACTCTATGTTGATGTGGCAGCAATACTTCCAGATGAGATACTTGGAGTGACAAACAACCCACTGATTGTTGACCTGCTTCCCTCTGACTTCATGAGTCTGGCCAGTGTTGCGACGCCTGGTGCGAGCATAAGAGTCTTCAGTGACAGTAGTCTCCTCTATAAAGCGCTTAGGAAAGCCCTTGGAGCACACCCCATTCACCATGCAAGGTGCATTAGGATTCTGGGCTCCGCAAGGCCCATGAACCATGAACTTCTTGATGAGATCAAGCAGCTCAACATTGTCCCCAGGAAACTCAGAGGACATGAGGCTGTCAATGTCCACTGGGGAGCGCAACTTGGCATGGGGCTTAAGGAAGACAATGATGTGGGCATGAGGGAGGCCACGCTTCTGAAACTCAATGGTGTAGAGGTAGGCATTGATCTGACCCAGTGCTCCTTCTTTGATGTCTTTTATGAGTGAGTCAAGCTTGGCTTTAAAGACACGAACCACCAAGTCAGGACGATCAGGGGCAGTCTGGCCATCTAAGAGTGCAGATTGAATTTCAGGCCAAGTAGGATTGGCTGTCATGGTGATGAAAAGGTCTCCTCCTCCAAAGTAGCGATTGATGGCCAAGGCATCTTGACAGTGCTGCTGCATATTGCGTGTACTGCCAGAAAAGGAGGAAGGGAGAATGAACCTTGTGCCAAGCTCATGCCAGTTAGCATCAGCATCAGCAGCCACTGCATCTGCCAAGCCTTGATACACTTCAACACGTAGCTTGCTTTGATTGAGTCTGATAAAGTTGAGGCGGTTCTGCTCAGCAATAGCCCATGTTTCACATACAAACTCTTGAAAGAGCTTGCCAGTGAGAAAGAGATGATTGGATTCCACCTCTGTAGGGCGAATGAAGAGGCGATAGCGATGAAATTCAACCATAGAGACACGAATTCGTTCACGACCATGAGGTTCACCCTCTACTACATGCTGATAGAGGATGTTGGGATGCCAACCAAGCTGGCCAGTGGGATAAAGGAGGACATAGCGCAAGGAGGGATAAAAGGGATGAACATCAGAGATACGCTGAAGGGGTGTGCCATGTTTGCGGTAGAGGATAATGTCCTGAGCACCAGTGGGCTGATCTCCATCACCTGGCAAAATAACAGCTATCTCCTTGACAGAAGCATCTGGGGCCTGATAGCGACGCCTATCACATGATGGATCAAAGTGAAGTGAAATTTGGCACTGCTGATCTGGGGGCATGGCAGAGGTCATCTCATATGCCTGTCTGTAGAGCTGAACTGCAGGGTGGGAGCGATACAGCATATCTTGTAGGGTGCACAATGTGAACTGATCCAGATTGGAGTTCCATGCATTAGTCATGCGATGATTGAGTGCCACATCAGAGTCATAGATGTAGAGCTGAGCATAGACAGGTGCAACTTGATCACCCTCTGGTGGCAAAAGGGATCCAGCTCTGTGAATGAGTTCTCCATGAAGCCTAAATGTGTAAGGCCCTCCACCACCCCGGTTAATGGACTCATCCAGCTTTCTTCCCACAGAAGTCATGGCCAGTGCACTGTTATAGTTCCGAATGCGCAAGCGGAAGTTCTTCCCAATTGTGTCTTGGGAAGTCAAGAAGTGGGATAGCTCAGGAGGGGGTTGCTGAAGAGGTGGAAGGGAGATCTTGCCACTGTAACAACATATGCCAAACTTGGGGTTGCGCACAGAGGAATCACTTAGGCGCTCAGCTAACCAATGAAGAGCCTTGCAATCAGGGCATTGAATAATGAGGCCTCCCAGGTCATGAACATCCCATGTAGGATCAAAAGGACGGTGTGCAATAGGGAGAAAAGGAAGTGGGTGTTGTGGTGGTGCAAAACGTAGAGGCTATATATGTTAATCAGTATTTTAGAGAAAACACACAGAAAAATATGTTATACTCACAGGAAAAGGTTGTTCAGGTGGAAGTGCAGCATATGCATCAGCTAATTGATCTGGATTTAAAACCTCTTGAGGAGGGGCAGGGGCAGGGGCAGGGGCAGGGGCAGCAACAGGAGCAAAAGCAGGAGCAAGATTGGGGGCAGCAGAAAAGGTTGCAATAAGTGGCAATGGTGGTGGTAGGTGTGTCTTAGTCATTAAAAGGTGGTATATAATAATCAGTATATATTTTTAAAAACAAAATATAAATGATGCTTACAGGGACAGGTGTAGTACGATTACGTTGAGGGCGAAGAGGTGGAAGTGCAGCATGTGCAGCAGCCAACTCAGCAGGAGTCAAAATGGGCTGTGGAGGGGCAAGAAAAAGGGGGAGGAGCAAGAGCAATAACAGAGCCAGAGCCAGCAGCAGAAGGAGGAACAGAGACAGAGCCAGGGGCAGAGACAGAAACAGGGATAGAGGGTGGGGCAAGGGTAGAGACAGGAACAGGGGGGAGAAGAGGTGGTGGTGGTGGTGGAAGCATCTAATCAAAACAAAATCAGTGCAAATAATTTAGAATTAAAAATAAAAAGCTTACAGATAAAGCAGCAGCAGCAGCAGTGCTGTGAGGATGACGTGAACGCCTTTGAGGTATAGGATAAGGTTGAAGGGAGGCCAGCTGTGCAGCTAAGTCAACTGGCAAATGATGGTATTCTCGGCCATTAAAGGTAGGTGGCCTGGGAAGAGTGGGAGTAGCAGGGGTTCTACGACCTTCAGGGCTGCCCATAATATGGCTATCATGCTCCTGCTGACGTGCAGCATGTTGACTGCATTGAGGGGATGTAGGGGGAGTGACTGGTGTTGTTACTCCAGTGAGAGGGGGGGCAGGGGGGAGAGCAGGGGCGGAAGTAGGGGGAAGAGAAGGGGGGGGAGGGGGTGGGAGAGCAGGGGATGTAGCAGCAGCAGAGGTAGAAACAGAACCAAGTCCAGAGCCAGAACCAAGACCAAGGGCAGAGGAAGGAGCAACAGGCATTCTAACCCCAATATGAAACAGCCAAATCCTCCAAAGACTATGTGAAATCGGTGCAAGCAGTGACAGTTGAAAATGGAGCAACTTCCAATAAAGGAAGGGGAGGTAACTTAGTTGTGGTAAAAACCACCCCACCAACCCAATCTCCCTGTACACTGCGCCCAGAGAGAGGTCCGGTCTTAAAAAGACCTTAGCAACTGGCAGACACCCTGTTTTCACAGGGAAGCCAGGGAGGTAGGACTTCACTGAGCGTCACCTTGGTCTACAAAGTCTCCAAGGTTCAACTGCCAAGTGAAGAAAGGCAGCACAGTCACCCCTGAGCACAGAGAAAACCAAAAGAACCCTTAAAAATATTTGGATCAGTGAATTTAACAACAGGTAAAGGGCATGTACAATAAAAGGGCAAAAAACTGCAAAAAGGAAGTCAGAAAATATATATGTATATATTGAAGAGGCAGACACACCTTTTATGATGAGGACAAAGGGATAGGAGGAGGGCAGAGAGGCCTGAAATTTTTGGGAAGATAAATTGGAATGTTGTTGAGGCAGAGGACAGAGTTTTGTGTAGATGTAGAGCTTCAGTGGGTAATGGTCAAGTAAATTTTCATCGTGTTTGAAGTTCGCTTTTGCTTACAAATTGTTTTCCTTTTTGAGATGGCCAGCCACATTTCTGAAAATGCGAAAAGCTCCAAAACGCGGCCAGTGTGCTTAGTCACTATTATTCAGCAGCTTACAAATTCTCCTTCCTTTTGGAGGACCGGTCTGTCTTGTATAGGCAGTGATCTTACAAATCTTTTTTCCTTTTCCAGGACCCGTCTCTGTTGTATATATAGATTGATTATCTACTTTGTATTGTCCATACCTGCAAACCAATAAACATGTTTTTAGAGCGAGTGAAGCGAGATTATGTAACGCGTCACACGTGAGTGCGCGCGCCGAGGAGTTGAAAATGTAAGAAGTCGAGAGTATTGAGAGTTTTGAGAGCGAATGCAGTCGGACGGTTTCGAGAACACAAGTTGGGTAACATTCACAGTCCAAAGCTCAGTACATTTTATACTAAGTTTGTAGTCATAATTTGTAAAGTAAGTCAGAACGAGAATCATAAGGCATCAGAAAGTATACGAGCGCGTCGTCAAGACACGGGGTCACAAGGTATGGATCTAGGCGTAGGGTCGTAACGACGAGTCATGGGAGTGGGATAAAAGAGAAACCAAGGCAAAGGGATAACGCGATAGGCCGCGATCGAGGTGACGAGGTGGGGAACATATGGTGCATCGCCTTCGTGATACAGAGCTCGGCGTGCTCGCGCTTGGTAACAGAATGGGTCCTTGATTATGAGGTGGTATAGTAGTCGAGTCGGAAAGGGGGACGAGAGTGGACCGTGAGGGCCTGAGTCCAAAGATTAGAGCGTAGGGCCGCTCGCGCTGAGGCGAGACGGATACCCTGGGCCACCGGCCCGATCCGGTCCTGCCGGGATCCCCGCGCTGGACGCTCCCCCGCAAGTCGGGCTCACAGCGCAGTTCAGCAGTTTTACTGTGATAATGTGCACCCATTAATACGGGCCATACTACCCGTAATACAATACCCGCCAACCCTCGAGACCCCCGACCCGTACCCACGGGAACCCGTACCCGTGAGCACGGTACGGGTTTTGCCGGGTACGGGTACGGGACTGGTACGGGTAGCCCTCGTCAACCCGAGGGTTACCCGGGCCCGGGCCAATCACTAGTTCAACTTCTGCCCGACCCATCCTTTCATCGCTTCCGAGTCAAGACGCTTTACAAATGCAGTGAACGATTACCAACGCCAACAGAGCTTTGTTTCGACCGTGGAACAGATTCGACTACTAGCCTCTCCATATAAATAGTTGTGAGAAATTGACCCCTCCCCTTCTCAAATCCTCCACAGCCTGACGTCACCGTGTTCTTCAGAATCCACCAAACTGCGACAGAAGTTCTGCAATCTTGAAATGCCCGTTGGCAAGCGCCACCTGTTCTGGCGTACGGTGCTGGCGATCCCACTCCCTCGGGTTCGCGCCCACTTTAAGTAGGACCTCGACGACTTCCAAATGCCCACCCGCGGCGGCGGCGTGCAGCGGCGAGCCGAGGTTGCCACCGCGCCGCGTGGAGAGCGCATCCTCTAGCTCTGCGGGTATGATAACGTCTGGCACGAAGTCAAAAGGATTCGGCGGGTCCGGCACGATGTCCTCGTCTTCATCCTCCTCCTCGACCTTTGCGGCAGCACCCTCGCCTTCTGCAGCCGGGTCACCCTCGCCTTCTGGGACGGGCTCTCCATCAACCTGCACAGCGGGAACGCCGTTGGCTTGCGCGGCGGGCTCTCCATCGGCCTGCGAGGCTGGAACGCCGTTGGCTTGCGGGGCAGGCGCTTCATCGGCTTGCGTAGCGGGGACTGCGTCGACTTGCGGGGCAGGCGCTTCATCGACTTGTACAGCGGGGACCGCATCGACTGCCGGAGTGGCATCGACTGCCGGCGTGGCATCGACTTGGGCAGTAGGCTCTTCATCGCCCTGAACGGCAGGCGCGCCATCACCTTGTGCAGCCTGCGCCTCATCGCCTGTCGCAATCGGCACTTCACCCCGTGCAATCGCAGCCGCAGGCCTCGGCCTCCGCAGCCTCCTTCTCTTCCTTCTCCTTCTCCTCCCTCTCTGCCTTCTCCTTCTTCCTCTTCTCCCTCTCTTCTTTCTTCTTTTTCGGAGTCGGCAGTTTGCGGAGCAACGCAGCGACCACCTTTTCTTCCTCGGCCTCCTGGTCGGCGACGATCTTGTCGCGGTAATCGGGATAGTAGAGATTAGCGAGGTGTTGCACCAAGCGCGGGAACCCGCACAGCGCGGCGTAGTACAGCGAAGACGCAGGGGGGTCCTCGGGGGCATCCGTGACCATTTTCCCACGCGTGGGGTTGTCGATGTCGTAGAGCCACAGCCACGCGCGGAAGATCGGCCGTTGTGGGTCGAACAGGCGCCGCAGCCCCACGTCCACGTCGCGGCTCAGGGAGACGTCGCCCTCGCGGATGTGGTAGATCAGGTTCTCCGCAGCATAATCCACCATCGTGAGGATCTTGACCGACTCGCGGTTGACCTCCCCGGGGAACTTCGCGTTGAAGTGCAAGATCGGCGCCAGGCACGTCAGCGCCGCGACGTAGTGCGAGTCCTTGATGTTGATTTGGTACCGTGGGACCCTGTCCAGGCTCTCCGGTACCAGGAGAATTTCGTCAGAGAAGAGCCAGTCTGCCACCGACACGTGCGCGAACTTGACCATCCAGATGTTGTTGATCTCGTCAATCCTTACTGTGTGGCGGCACACGGTGAATATGTCCCTGTCGGGGGTCTCTGGGTGCCAGATCGCTTCGTACTTGGGCGTGACGAAGTCGCCTCTGTCATAATCGATCGTGAGGATCTCTGAGAGCTCGTCGACGAGTAGCGGGCGGACGCAAACAGCCAGGAACTGGAACATCCTGTGCGCGTGCTCCCAGTTCTCATTCGGGATGCGCTGCATTATGCGTCCATATGTTATGTGGTATCTCGGACTCATTCGTTCCAGGACGCGTTGGACGGTCGCGGGTAGACAATCAGGTAGGATCTTGATCTGAGAGTGAACCCAATGCCACCTATCGTATCATGGGATGCTCAGCTCTGCGGTTCGATCAAGCAGACGCGACAACTCACGAGCCGGCGCCTTTCTTGGAGAGGGTCTTGGTGGTATCAACCTTATCTTCATGTCTCCATCGTTTCATCCTTTTGTTGTCCTTGATGCACCACTCGATGTAGGAACTGATGTCATCTAAATGACCCTTGTTCTCGTGAAGGCACACAGTATGAGACGCGAGCGATTCGAGAGGTTGTTCTCCTTCGATTTCCGGGTCTGAGATTGAAAGACTGGTAGCAAAGATACGTAGATCTGGGAGTTCCAAAGAAACGAGCTCCTCGATAACCTTGATCGCGTCGGCTTGAGGCGGCACGCTGGGTAATGCCTCGTTCAGCGCATCGATAACAAGGAATGTTGGGCCTCCTGTGGTAAGCTTGAGCATATCCTTCAATGATTCGAGGAGTGCCTCTTCGGTTGGCTCTTGGGAACCGTCACCATGCTTTGAGTACAGGTCTTGAAGAACCTTGCGACGAGTATCGGAGTGAGCGGCAAGTTGGATCAAAAGCGAGGACAGCAGGTTGCGGACGCGTCGCTTCGGGAGATCGCCGAATTCAAAATAAAAGTAGGCGATGGTGGCCGATCCGTCTTGGTATTGCTCTCGCAGGCTCTCTATGACCGCGGAGCTGCTCATGGCGTAAGTATCCAACAATGGCCGAACTAACGGGCCACGTACGTAAGGATGGTTTTACCGGCGCCAGCTGCAGAACAAAGACATCAATGATACAACGAAATCGTTACGACGACAAGGCACTTACATCTCCCATGTGCCAAGAACAGCGTGCCCTTGCGTTTCCATTCATCCAAGTCGTTGTTGTCGTCGTTTCCCTTGACGAGCCATTGAGAAGTCTCTTCGTGATGGAATCTGTGCGCGAGACCGTGGCTCGCCGATGGATCCGCGGGGGAGAGCCACTTCCCATAGCTATCTACTTTTACGCCTGAGAGAGGTTTTGGTTATTGTGGACATCCAGGTTGTGGCTACGGTGAATACTCACTCAGCTCGAGAGGAAGGAAGGGGGGGAAGCGTGGGAGAGGGGGTGGCGGGGTAGGAGGCCTGGGTGGTTCACTGAACATAGCGGTTAGGGTCTCTTGGGAGTATAGAAAGTCGCGGGGTGAGCGAGAGTGATAGAGATCAGGCAACAATGGAGGGCTTTAGGTTCAGTCGTCTGCACCCTGGTTTTCAAGTCCGCTTGGATATATGTCCTAGGAGAACCAAGGATGACCTGTATTCGCACCAGATTTGGCCAATGATAGGCGCGCAGTTCCCAGGTTTGACGCAACTGATGTTATCATGAAAGGGCGTTCCCGGGCCGATCAAAACATCCAACTGCAGTACTGTATGACGGCGGCGATACCAGCTGACCTTCGATTGATACTCTGGGACTTCCATTTTCCGAGTACTACTCTACCTGTCCTTGGTATTGCGTACTAGATTACTAGGCTGTCCTCTCTCTGTGCCGCCCATCACCCTCTTCAGGAGTCCCATATTCCCATTCCGTCAGAGGTTGAACACTGAACTGGAGGGGATCGCGCTACGGCCATTGCGAGACACTGGCACACTCGATCATAACGGGGATAGCGCAATGTGTATCTCTCGAATGGTTTGCGACGAATGCCTGCTGTAATCGACCCCAAGTGTCAAAGTAACACACTGCGGCAGCTATCACTGCATCGACGAGAAGCACTTCAAGGTTACGGTGTATCACTGGGCTATGCATAGGAGCAGTATCAATGAAACCAAATATCGCCCTATCCCAATAACCCTCGACCGTTATAGCTCACCCACTCGATTAATAAGTTAAATTGTCGCGCGCCTGATCCATGGTGGACGCGTCGCCTAGCGTCTGGACAAGTTGAGCGGTTCTGGCTCTGGTAGTGGCAATTGTAGTTCCTTGAAGACACTCTCACAAATCTCGTCGGGGATGAAATGGATAAGAGCACCAAGAGGAAGAGAAACATAGCCAAGCGCAATCGAGATGCACCATTCTCTAGCGCCCATGTACGTCGAAAGCCGAGCCACCAACAGATCAGATCAGGACTTGTAGGGCAACCTCTAATGGAACATTTTAGCCACATTAAACAAACGCAGGCGAGGGGACAAACCAATGGTGGTGGTGGCCATGAAATACCAATTCCTCCACATCCCCTCAAAACGTTCAACTTTCTGTCCAGGCGCCGGCAGTTGAACGAATTGAATATCTCTGCGAACACAAACATATTGAAAATAAGCGTCCACACAATGTCATTGTGATGCTTCTTTAGAGTAGAATCGTCGGTATGATGGAATCCAAGGATTTGTGAGCCAAGGAAATGGAAGGTGAGGATAATCAAAACGGATGACTGTCCTATAATCCGTTTCGTCATGTTAACGGTGACTAATGGATCCGTCTTCTTGTCGGGATTCCGATCGAGCAGGACTGGGGATGCAGGGTCCGTCGCAAGCGCAAGCGCACCAATATCCATGATGAGCGCTGTTCAGTTGCGTTGGATTCAGTGACTGATCCAAAGCGACTGAACAGCGCTCAACATTGGCCCCGGACCTTCCGGGCCATCCCCGAACGACACCAGCGCACAGACGAACACGGCGTCGACGGCCGTGAGCGGATTGTCAGAATTTGGAGACATATGCGCATTGAATCTGAATTGTTGACGCAACGTCCCTACATAATAGCCCTAACTGCTGCAAAGTTTGGCAAGGACGGCACAAGATAGCCCGACAGGTGAAGGTTCGAGGTATGGTCGGCGAGAGCGCGAAGGTAGGAGTGGCCTGGGAGCGCGAGCGACAATAAGAGCTATATGATTTGAACTTCAACTGTACATCAGAGTGTAATCAAACGGAAGAGCATACATCCCCGTGTACATGAGCCATTTTTATAACAAACAAACACAGTCAAAGAAAGGGAAAGGGGGATGTTAAAGGGTGGGACTTTCAGAGGTGAGAAAAGGGCCCCACGTAGAGTATTACTGTGACTGAAATGGCCGCGAACGGGCGCGGTCCGGTCCGGATGCGCTCTTTCCTGGTCGGGTCGTGCTGAGACGCAACACTACGATCGCAACATTACGCTCAAGGAGTGTCTTCCATTAGATTACCCCAGTGCCGGCGAAGCCGACGTGAGCAGTTTTGAGTGCTGGCCCATCATTAGTACCTTCACAAGTGACGCCAACGACATCCACTAGTTCCTTGAGCACCTCGACCAAAATGGCGTCGACGCGCGCAATTTTGAAACGCCTCCGCCAGCGCGAACGATGCCTCAATCACGAGGCGATCAATTTGAAACTCGGTATACGATTGCCTGTTGTCATTTGGGCCATGTCGTGTACCAGACGTAGCTAGCTGACCAAAAGCCAGCCAAATAAGAGCATAACGAGTACTCTGTACGTTTGGGCGTGTAGCAAATACTTAGTAAGGCCCAGGGTGGAACCCGAATAATTGACGTCTCTAGGTTGGCCTCCTGCACACCCATCTACATGGCTCACTGACTCGGACCAAAATCTGACAAGTCACTTTCCAAAACAGTCTGGCCCTGCACAGGTAAGTTAGCATGTTGTCTGAAGCAGGAGGCAGAGATGTTGCACCGCCCGTTGTCGTAAATGCGGAGGGACTCAGGCAGAATGAATGAAATTGACGCATCGTATGGACGGCCCTCCAATGCTAGTACGAAATAACAGAACTACTGTGACGCTGTACAGTATAGTACGCGATCACTTACACAGGACGGGGATCAGAAAACGCAGAGCGGTTCTTGAACACAAATGACGCGTGCGGTTGCCGACGACTTTGGCAAATGTGCTATTTTGATGCGTAACTGATCCACGACGAGTCTGGCTCAACGTCTGGACTCGTCGGGTTCTGGCTCTGGAGTAGACTGCAGTTTCGCTGCTTCAAGAAGCGCTCACAAGGCTCGTTGGGGATGAGGCGAATAAGAGCGCCAAGAGGAAGAGAAACAGAGGCAAGGGCAAGCGAGACGACCCATTCTCTAGTGCCCATGTGGGTGACGCCGAAAGCTGAACCACCAACGGAACAGATCAGCACTTGTACGACAACCTCTGGTAGACCATTTTAGCCCTCTATACAAACGCAAACGAGGGGACACACCAATGGTGACGACGGCCATGAAGTACCAATTCCTCCACAACCCCTCAAAAACGTTCAACTTTTGGTCCAGGCGGCGGCAGTTGAACGAATTGAAGATCTGCGAGAACACAAACACGTTGAAAACAAGCGTCCGCATAATGTCACTGTGATGCTTCGTCAGAGAAGAATCGTCGGTGCGATGGAATCCAAGGATTTGCGAGCCGAAAGCATGGAAGATGAGAATAATGGTGCTCTGATAGTATGACTGTCCCAGAATCTGTTTGATCATGTTAATAGTCAAAAATTCAAACTGTTTCCTGTCGGGCTCCTGACCGAGCAGAACTGGGGATCCCGGATCCGTTGCAAGCGCGAGCCCGGCAAAGGTACCAACGATAACTTGAAAGTGAATCCAAAGTAACTGCGGCCAGGAATTGAAGAAATTTGCGCATTGAATCCGAATCGTTGACGCGGCGTTCCCGCAAAATTTGAATTATTGATGAAAGGTGGATGGGGATCAAAGAAGAAAAAAATAGAAAGGTGAAGGTGAAGGTGTACGTGGATGAGTGCGAGGTGGGTGATGGCGACATAGCCGGTCAAGTGACTAGTGGGAAGAGAGCAAAGGTGGAAATAGAGCTTAGAGAGGGATGGGAATAGTTTATAGCAAAAACAAATACAGTGGGGGTAACTTAGGAGTCAAAGGGTGGCGATGTAAAGGGTGGAAGAGGGCCTCGGAGCCATCAGATGTTCTGGACTCACGAGCAGTTGTTACAGGGGTCCCGCAGTCGTCCCGCGCCCCCTCTTCCACCTACGCGAATAAACTACTATCCGAGTCCTATTCCCAAAATCCCGTGTTGCCGTTTGTTCCCCCTCTAATCTTTTCCTGGTAGCACGTTGCCTGAAGCAAGAGGCGACGAGTCGCAGCCCCGACAGAGTGTCGCCCATCGTTGTTGGTTTCGGAGGCAGATTGCCACTGGCATCCGAGCCATCTGTGCTCACTGCTCAGTGTATTGTAGAAGCCTAGTAGTCACACTATAGTAGTACTTCACTAGTCAATGGTCAAAAAACGGTGGCATAAGGCGCGGGGACGCGCAGCCATGACACAGTGGAGTCATTTGCGTGGGGAACTCTAGCAGTTTCTATAAAGCGATCCGATGAGGGAGAATGATGGCGATGGCGCCGTGGGAACGCGAATCCGAAATGGGCAGCCACGCGCAAGGCGATCCTGCCGACGAAAGACATGGACTCAACGCCCGACTCGGAGATCTAAAGTTAATTCATTACATTCTACTGTGGATCACATCGCCCCATTGACTCCTATCTCCTTTTCCATAACTACTCGCCTCGCGAATAAACTCCTCTAAAGCATCGCTCTTGCAGTATTGGCCTACTTCTACCTTCGCGCACTCGTCGACCGTACCTCGAACCTCTAGTCACCTGATCGGCAATGTCGCTGTCGTCGCCCACTTACACCTTCACCACCGCCTTTCTTATGTTTTTTTTTTTTATCCCCATCCACCTTTCCAAAATTTCGCTATTTTTGCGGGGATCCCGCGTCAATGATTTGGATTCAATGCGCAAATTTCTTCAATTCCTTACCCCAGCCCACATAATGGCCGTCGCCATCATTATCTACTCTGTAGTGAGGCCGCCCGAGAATGAGCCAATATTGGTTGCTGTTCAGTTGCTGTGGATTTACTTTCAAGTTATCGTTGGTACCTCGGCCGCGCTTGCGCCTACGACGGACCCGGAATCCTCAGTTCTGCTCAATCAGAAGCCCGACAAGAAAGCGGATCCATTGTTCACCATTAACATGACCAAACAGATTCTGGGGCAGTTATACTATCAGAGCGCCATTATTCTCATCTTCCATGTTTTGGCTCGCAAATCCTTGGATTCCATCATATCGACGATTCATCTCTAAAGGAGCATCACAGTGACATTGTGCGGACATTTGTTTTCAATGTGTTTGTGTTCGCGCAGATCTTCAATTCGTTCAACTGCCGCCGCCTGGACCAGAAGTTGAACGTTTTTGAGGGGATGTGGAGGAATTGGTATTTCATGGCCATCATCACCATTGGTGTGTCCCCTCGTTTGTGTCTGTATAGAGGGCTAAAATGTTCCATCAGGGGTTGTCGTACAAGTGCTGGTCTGTTCCATTGGTGGTTCAGCTTTCGGCGTCACCCACATGCACGCTAGAGAATGGGTCATCTCGGTTGCTCTTTCTTCTGTTTCTCTTCCCCTTAGCGCTCTTATTCCGCCTCATCCCCGACGAGTCTTGTGAGCGCTGCTTCAAGTGGTTACAACTGGTACCACCAGAGCCAGAACTGCTCGGCGAGTTTAGATGTTGAGCCAAGCTTGTCGTGGATCAGATGCGCGACAATTTAGCACGTTTGCCAAACTCGTCGGTGGCCACATGCGCGCTCTGCGTTCCTGATCCCGACGGCCCGCATCTTGTGTAAGTGATGTGGCATCTCGTCAAGGAGTACTGTACTATACAGCGTGGCAGTATTTCTGTGATTTTGTACCAGTACTAGTATGAAGGCTGTCTACAATGCAGCAAATTCACTTTGCCTGAGCCCCCCCGCATTCACAATAACGAGCGGTGCTTCGTGACAATTAAGCGGACTCGGGAAGTAGGGGGTTGACAAGAGTCTCCAGGCGTGGGAGCGGGGTATAACTTGAACATCTTTTCCCGGTAGGCACGTTGCCTGAAGCAGGAGGCGACGACAGTGTCGCCCGTCGTTGCGAATTGTGCAGGCGGGATAGTTGGCTTCAGAGGTGGATTGTCACTGGCATCATCTGTGCTACTGTTCGTCTTGACGCGATGTGTTGTTCTTCTTTAACACGACTTCCAGCGTTATTGGAGGTGGCACTAGTAACCCGCAAGATAGGGCTGGCCAGCGTTCTGTTGGTTTTCAAAGAGTCCGATAAGGTTCGCGAACGGATTGACGTGGCCGCTCGTCTAGCAGGGTCCTGTGGATTTCGGATCAAAGGACCGAATTTAAAAGATACCTGGCAGTGGTCGCAATTTGGCGTCCCTTTCCCTTATAGGAAAGGAATTCGGACCAGTGACAGCTGATCTGACCAGCACTTTGCGCATGTATGTCGTTTCGTCATAATCAGTATGACTACAGTTCACTTCAACTATGTAACATGTTATATCTACATGTCTTGAGATATCGAAATCATAACTTGAGGACATAAAGTTCGGTTCGGCAAAAGAACGAAAGTAAGATAGTCACGGTATTCGCAGTGAAAGCTTCGGATGTGGAAGACGCAAAAGTAACACGAGAAACAAGGATATTTGTATGGGAGAAACATACCTCGACAAGACAAACGGGCGCGCACACACGGCGCGCATCACCGTGGTGTGACCAGTCGCTGTGTTACGCCCAATAGTCCACACACAGGATCATCCCGAGGTGTGTCTGGATGTACTTCAAACACATTCTCCCAGAGAGTAGGTGACATCGATGGACCAAAGCAAGCAGGACCAGAAGGTGACCCACTGGTACGCGGTTGCCATTCAGGAACCTTGAGATGAGAGGTGTCTGGCGAAGGGTTCATCGCCAACAGCCCAGGTCTGAAACAAAGTGAATCAATACCCTTGACGCAATGTCATATCACTTACACAGGTCGGCCGTCGGGATCCGGGAATGCAGAGCAGCTCTTGCGCACGAATGACGACCCACGCATGCGAGCGCCGCTCTGCCCGGTAAACGTGCCTGAATTACCGCGCGCGTTGAGCGTAAAACCTGGCTCAGCGCCTGGACAAATTGTAGGGAGTAATTCTCGCTCTGGTCTTGGTAGCAAGTGTAATTTCTTGAAGACACGTTCACAAGGGTCGTCGGGGATAAGACGGATAAGGGCGCCAAGAGGAAGAGAAACACAGCCAAGCGCAACCGAGATGCACCATTCTCTAGCGCCTATGCGCGTGACCTCGAAAGCTGAGCCACCAACAGAACAGATCAGGACTTGTACGGCAACCTCTGATGAAACATTTTAGCCACGCGACACAAATGCAGGCGGGTTGACACACCAATGGTGACGATGGCCATGAAATACCGATTCTTCGACACGCTCTCAAAGACGTTCAACTTTCGGTCCAGCCGTCGGCAGTTGAACTTGAACGAATTGAAGATCTGCGCAAACACAAACACATTGAAAACGATCGTCTGCACAATGTCGTCGTGCTGCTTCTGTAGAGTAGGGTCGTCGATACGATGAAATCCGAGGATTTGCGAACCAAAGAAATGGAGGATGAGAGTGATGATGAGCTGATAGACTGCGGATCTGTTTGGTCATGTGACTACGTAGACATCGCGCGGGTTTGCGCGACATCCAAGGCGACATCAATGCATCAACTCCGAGTCAGTAATCGAATATACGAAAGATACGGTAACCAGAACGAATCGTCGAGCAATCGACTCACTTAAGATACGAAATGGCGTCTCACTCGAGTACTCCACAACAGATTAGCCATCGACAATATGGCAGGATGTGAACTGGTCCTACCAAACGGGACCATTACAAATGTCTCAGGGTGGACTCGGAGGGAATAACTTCGTACGCCGCTTCCTTGCAAGGTGATAGAAAAGAAAGTTTGATCGACATTAATAACAGGGTATCGTGACAAAATTCACTTACAAGACAGTTCCCCAGGGCCAAGTATGGGTCAGTAACACCGATTGACGTATCAATCATGACTAGATTTGATAGGGTGGTACCCTTAACTACAATGTACTAGATTTAGTGAAGGAGGCCCTCCTGAAGTTCCAGCAGAAGAACGACACCAAGGCTGCATTGAATGTCCCTGTAATTTACACTCCGGCAGGGGTATGTCCTCATGCTTCAATATTATCCTTTACAAACCAGGAAATATCATCCATCTAGGTCATATCTGCTGCTATCATTTTATACAATGCTCCCACACCTGCGCCGGGAATTTTCGATGACTTCTTGGCGATTCCGACCAATCAGTCTGATGTCAAGACGAGATCATTCGTTGACATGTTCAACAGCCTCTCCTTCGTAAATCCCCCCAAGACAGTTCGGTCGGTCATTTCTCGACTCTGGCTATAAAACACGGCTGATGAAAAGATATAGAGGTCGCGTCAATGGTGTCTCTGTCACGCAGTACTCCCCGTCTGTTTTTGACGCATTCGTGAATCAGATTTTGGTGAGCACCATGTAGCCGCACGCGTCCAAATCTTACTCAACGACGGCGCATCTGTAGTTCTGGGGAGGAAAGATCGGAGCACTAGATCCAAATGAATATTCACCCATTCACCAGCCCACAACTTCCGAGTCGGAAGTACAATCATATACTCCTGAATATATATTCACCTTCAGGATACTATTCTCGGAACTGCGTTTACGGTTCAGAACAGGACATTTATTGTGATAATGTGAGACACTTATGCAGGAGCTTTGCGTCGTTGCAATTGCCATATCTGGGCCATAGATAGCGATCTTCACCCTGGAATTTAGAACACAACAAAGCCTTCTCGCGTATTGATCGAACAGACTTTCGTGCCTCACCCGCACCCGTATCCACGCTTCGGCTTATGTACCACGAGTTGCCCTTGCGGCCGCTCCTTCTGTGAATTCTCCCGGTCGTGTTTTCCTTGCGTCTCGCTTCCGTCTCGGGGCCACCTTCTATTAGGACTAATGTGTTTCATAACTGTAACGCGCTCGTAGTTACGACTGGTCTGTGTCTCCGACATGTATCCCAGTAATAAACATGGATCAACAAAAAAAAAAAAAAACAACAAATCCGGGCCCAACTCAAGTCGCACCTTTGGTGCGGTGATTCGTCCCATGACCTACGATAGGCAAATTAGGGTCGAGGGACGAGCCGAGGTTGCCACGATCGCGACCAGAGCCTCAACTCGGTTCAGGAGGATCGCATCCCCATTCTTTGAAGTTGAACAGCCGTACATCACACGACCTCTAGCTCTTTATTTAGCCGGTCGGTACCACACCTCTTCCCGCCCTGACTCCGCGGATTATGGGCGTAAGGTTTGCAGACCTCGGGGGGTGGATACATGTTTGGACAGATGCGGATTCAAGCTATCTCAGCTGGAGAGAAATGTAATACGAAGGGGGTAAATTCGAGGGAACAGATTTGTACCCTCAACAGGGTATAGCACTAGCTCCAGCAGTCTTTCCTAGTGTCGATAGCAACAGGATGTGAGAAAATGGCCAGTGACTGACCCACCAGTCCCGTTATCTAGAGTTCACGCGTTCACGTACTAAGCCCAGCCGGACTCAGGCGTTGTGAGAGCAAACTGCCGTATATCTCAGTCCGCGGCTTTGCTTGCGGGGTTCGACGATATGCAGTCCGAAGCGTTGCGCATCGTGCCAAAAATGTGATGAAGGGGAATCTCACCTCAGCGACTGTCGTGGCTATTTAAGCAGTATCATCCCGATGCAGGATTCGTTAGCTCTTGTCCATTCTCGTATTCTTGCTGGTTGGTGAGCACATCTATGGCGTGTCCCATCGTGAACGTGCTAACACGCATGCATCCTGAATCCTCTTTGTTCAACTCCCAGCCGACTTTGATCCCTCTCTGAGTGCTTCCGTTCACGCAAACCCGCACACTAAACTATAACACAATGCGCGCGTCTTGCATTGCCTTCGTTGTCCTCGCCGCTGCTGCCGCCCCTGCCCTCTCTGGCCCCGTCGCGTGCGTTGTTACTCCTCTCACGTTATTGCCCACGATGCCTCCCCCGCTAATACCGCACTTTACAGACGGGGTATCGACGGTTTCGGCCACAAGCACCGCAGCGCCGACGAGCTAATCGGCCGTGGTGAAGAGATTGGTGCCCCAGACAACAAACGGTTCACCGACGAGCTAATCGGCCGTGATGAAGAGATTGGTGCCCCAGACAACAAACGGTTCACCGACGAGCTAATGGGCCGTGATGTGGAGATTGGTGCCCCAGACAACAAACGGTTCACCGACGAGCTAATCGGCCGTGATGTGGAGATTGGTGCCCCAGACAACAAGCGGTTCACCGACGAGCTAATCGGCCGTGAAGTGGAGATTGGTGCCCCAGACAACAAACGGTTCACCGACGAGCTAATCGGCCGTGATGTGGAGATTGGTGCCCCAGACAACAAGCGGTTCACCGACGAGCTAATCGGCCGTGATGTGGAGATTGGTGCCCCAGACAACAAGCGGTTTACCGACGAGCTAATCGGCCGTGAAGTGGAGATTGGTGCCCCAGACAACAAACGGTTCACCGACGAGCTAATCGGCCGTGATGTGGAGATTGGTGCCCCAGACAACAAACGGTTCACCGACGAGCTAATCGGCCGTGATGTGGAGATTGGTGCCCCAGACAACAAGCGGTTCACCGACGAGCTAATCGGCCGTGATGTGGAGATTGGTGCCCCAGACAACAAACGGTTTACCGACAAGTTGTTCGGCCGTGACAAGGCAATCACCGCCCGCGATGATTAGCTCCGAACCCCGTGACTTATTAGAGCGTGTGATGGTCTCGTCGTCGATGTTATTTATGTAGGACCTGAATCCGGTTTTGATTCCCTTGATACCGCAGAGCGGGAAGGAAAAGCGAAGCCCGGCGTTGTGAAGTGATTTGCCCTGAGGCACAATATATTTGTTCAGAACAACAAAGACCTGAGTGAGGGTAGCTTCTTTACCGACGCAACACTTGCAGACCGCAGCATCGACGAGCCGAGAGGGTTCGTCGACAGGTCTTTTAAGGACCTCATCGGCAAGATTCACCCGGCATCATGACCCTCGACGAGGTGAATTGGGTTCCTTCCTTGGTTCCCTGGAAGCAGACGGAGCCTTGGATGGAACCTACATCATTGCGCAAGCTCACGGTTCCCGCAGGGTAGTCAGCCAGAGGGTGTTCATCAACAAGTAAGTAGAACTTGAATGGAGATGGCATGTCGTGACTACGCGGGAGGTAGTTGTGCGCTTATTAATTGCCGCACCACCTACGTTCTGTGATTTCAAGAATGCTCAGAGCCCGTCCGCAATACTATCTGAATTCGTTTTTGTAGTGCGTCTGAGCTAAAGGCCTCCGTGAGAGAGCAAGCTTGAAGGGAGGTGGCGGTTTTCCACGACTCAGAGACCCAGCAGGGAATAATGACATAGTGAGAGACGAAGGCTGTGTGAGGCCTCAACGTCCGACTCGGAGATCTCCGGTCTGCGTTTGCACCAGATTCAGACTTGGCCAATGATGGGCGCGCACCCATCATCTCGTTATCACCACACCACTACAGCACATGACTGGATGACGGCACGATACCTTAAAGCACTTCTATTTGCGTACTAGGCTGTCATTTATCACCTTCTTCTTCTGGGGTCCCATATTCCCACTCTTTCAGACTTTCAACGTCGAGCTCAGGGAACTCACAGAATAACGCAACCTGTGTCTCTCAACGCCTTGCGATGGCCCCGCTGTAATCCATGAGCCTAGGCGTCAAAGTGACCCACTGCACGCCCACCGGCACTGCATGACCCAGCCACACGCATCGATGAAAACTCGTGTACGCTGGCGTGTGACACTGGGCTGTGCATAGAGGCAGTACGAATGAAGTCAGTAAGGTTATAACAATCGCTTCGTTCCCCAGGACATCCCGATCATCCTTGACCGTACCAGCCCATCCACTCGACCAAGTTAGATTTAGTAGATGTCAGTGAACGAGGGTCGCAACGGCGCTGGCCTCTCGGACCCAGCCTCCCAGGCGGTGTCATCATCGAACCAGGGGCCGAATTTGGCTGCGAAGTAAGTGCCACATAGCGTTTCTGCTACCCACATTTTACTCTCCGACTTGAAGCCTGAACCATCGTTTACCTTCGGTACATCCAAACAGTGACCAAGGAGATGGTCCCTCGGCGAGGATGAGGGATCCGCCACCTCCACTCGGAGTCAAACTCACTTGCTACAGACTGCTCAATGTGACGACTGGAATTATTTTTGTTACTCTAACAGCTGTCCTGGCCTACAAGAACCTAACGGTTGCAGCAGCGACAGTCGGTTTACTTTCGGGGCTGTCTACACTCGGGTGAGGCGATGCTTTCTCCCATAGCCATTCAGAAGCGCTCACCGGTGGGGTTAAGGTTATACTGGGTCGGCCTGTATGAACGGAGACCTGAGCGGAATTGGTTCTTCCAAGATGATCTGGTGCCAATCTTCGTTAGAGGAGGTGAGCCCTGCTTCCTATATGGTGTTGGTATCATTGATGCGAATGAACAAACGCGCAGTTACATGGGCTCCGTCCTTTCTCTGCGACGCGCTTGTCTGTCACCCATTCATCTCCATCTTTTTACTTGGTGCCTGCTTCCCTCTGGCCCGCTATTTGCCAGATTGGGGAACGGCCATCGTCAGTATTGGCCTCACGTTTCCCGTCGTGGTCATCCTTATGGGTTTGGTTGTTGGGGCCACCGCGAAGCGCAAGTAGTTACATACTCAATATTCTGTACGCATTAGAACTGGGAGTCGGACTTAAAGTGAAAAATCTGGGGCCATTGGGCATGAACGAATGGGTAAATGTCATAAGTCTATTGGCATGCCACAACAGGTGCATTGCCGCACTCCAATACAACATGTACAACATGGACGATATGGGGTTCCAGTATCTGCCCATGTGTCGGGTCGACAGGAGAGCGTCACGTAACCGAAATCAAACCACCAGAGCCAAGCGACCCCGGAGCCATCGTGCCCAAGCTCTTGTCACCGCCTAATTTCATAATCACGATCGACGCCCTCGCAGGAGCAGGAGAGGCTGTGCTAGCCGCGAATACGCAATCGTCGTGGAATCGGGTCAAGTCGCACACCCAGCATGTGTTGGACTTGAAGTGGCCGCCTTCTTTGCCGTTTTGAACGTGAGGTGCGAATATGCTAGGGTACTTGGTATTGCCAGCGCGCGGTGAGAGCGGGAAAAGACATGCTCTTGGATGCACAGGGGAGGCCCAAGAAGAGGGGAAACACCAGGAACTGTTTTAGTGATCGACCTCCGCAGATGCCAGGGTCGATCAGCCCTGGTCATAGGGTTACCATATTTGGCCGATACAACGGAGGCTATCTCTCTTGTAACGTTGGTGAACCTAGGTACAAAAGGCCTGAGGTAATGCGTTCACCTCTTGCAGATCAAGATATAGTCAAGTCGTAAGTTACGCAACACTGTGATTGGGCGACCACTACAGTACACATTGTGTGAACAAGTAGATATCTGGAGGGGTTTATGCCCTGTAACATCTGCGTTCTCGCCCTGCGCATGGCTGTTAGGCGTGGTCAATCTCCCGCAAGTCATATGTTCTTCCTGGGGCTGAGCACTTTCATCGAGTTCGTGTGCTTCTGGGCGTGGAGTGTGAACAGACATGTGCAGTGAGGCCCGGCCGTCCGACACGTTATTAGAACACGGCATACAGCTGATCCGGGAACTACGTCATTCGTCGGCGCTCCGGGCACCAACTCTTTTTGCCACACCGTAAATGCGTGGTCGTTCAAACCGTGACGAACATAGGTTTTTCTCTGAGTATTGCCGGGTACGAGTGAGGGTAGCCTGCACCAACTCGTGGTGAATCCGGACCATGGGTCGCCGGGGCACGGAACCCCTTTTTTGGAACCAATTTCCATGCGGGCCACTTGAGGTGCAGAAACCCGTGAAGGGTACAGCCACGGGTGGAGGCGGGTCGATGGCAGGTTTCGCAGATACCTGGACGCACATGTTCGACTTTGACTTCTGTACGCATTATGGCCTCAGTTAGAGGAATCAGTCCCTTGCAAAAATCGATGAAGTCGAACACCGTGGCGAGGCTGCGAATCAATCAGGGAATCCGTATGGTCTACCAGTTTCCTTGTGAATGCATTCACGAGAATGTCATCCGAGGAGCGTGAGAAAGCGAAACGACAAGACGAAAAGAGATGACGAGCGATCTGGTCTTTCGGGTCTCGCGACTTTCAGGACGGCCACACTCCGGTGAAGAGAAAATGGTGGCGACACGGCGCTGTTGGTATTCAGCAGAGTAGGGGAGTTAAATCCAAGGAACTAGCTATGACAGAGCCGACTTGGAGAAGAAGTAAGAGAGGGTGGAGAGGGGGAGAACGCAAGAACAGTGGAGGCGATACGGAACGCAGGGCCGAAGCTGTATAGGGTGAAGCGGGAAAGGCAAAGGGACACAGTGGCATGAAAGATACAAGCAACCGAAGCCAAGGTGGCGTGCGCACTAAATAATAAGAGAGGATATTAGGGTGGGTGGTGTATTGGGGAGAAAAGAGATCATGCCTTCGTTAGGGGAATAGCTAAGCTCGAGGTCGCCTGGTTAGAACGATCCGGTTGGCGGGGGGAGTAAGTCGAAAGAATGAAATAGATGAGGATACGGGCGCAGCGAACAAAGACGGCACAAGGCGCGCGACGCATAGCCTCTACGGGTACGGGGGCCGTTTGCAAGAAGAAAACAGGTGGCGGTGATTGTTGACGCCCATTCAATGCGATGTAACAAGGGAGGGTGAGCGAACGAGATAAGAAATGGCTGGATGGAGAGAGGGGAGAAAGTGCGGCGCTAGAAAATCGATGGCGACGGCGCCGACGTAGGTGCGACGTCGTGGGAATGTGTCCGATATGGTATGCGGAGACGATCCGATACCGAAACAAGCAAAAGGGGAAGGAAGCCCAGCGGAACTCGCGCTATGCGTGCAGCGTGAGCTCGCGCCTGCGTGCGACCCGTGGCGAGCTGCAAGAATCGCCAAGCCTCAAGACGGAGGCGATGGTGAAGTCGTAGGAATGGCCTCTGTAGCACATGTCCGAGTCGCATCGAAAGCATTGCTGCTACCTCCAGCCTCACAACAGAAAAATAAGCCATCCGGACTTATTGTCGGAACATATCCATGAACCTCCCGGTGTCAAGCAAGATAGGTGTGTTGCACTTGTTAAGCGGTATCAAGGGATGCTGGCGCAGGCATTCCGTCGCTGCATGACTGAAAGACAACTATTCAATGTCCAGAACGATTATCGCCGGGAATTCTCTTGGGTAGTTGACGCTGCCAACAAGGTGAGCTTCTGAAGCCGGAAAAGTTGTAAAAATGACTGACGAATTTCAGGTTCGGGGACGGTGGAGAGGTGGGAGCCATGAAGGAAAAGAGCCTGCCGGAAAGCCCAAGGCGCATACGGCAAGGAGCCCATTGGGTTCGTGGAACACACCGAGCTTCTGGGGGGTACCCACTTTCAATGAGGCTCATATCCTCAATAATATCCTCACGAGTCGAGGTCGGTCGCTATTCTCGGGATTGTGTCGTGTGCTACGCCAATTCCCGTTGATTTGTCGACGAACGAGTTGCGACCAGAGGTTCTTCCCGGGCCAGTAAGGTAGCGATCCCGAGAACAGTTATGACGAGGTCACGGTTCAAACAGTAACCATGGAGATGGTCCCTCGGCAGGGATCCCCCACCTCCACTTAGGGTCAAGCTCACCTGCTATTTGTGACGAATGGAGTTCTTGGTGTTGTTCTACTGTAAGAGAGAACCGATCGATCGCTCTGGGTGAGGCAGCGGCCCGGGGTGAGGCGATGCTTTCCCACGCACGTGCCACACCACGATCCGATCCGAACATCGGGTTGAGGTTACACTTCCGAGTCGGTTGGCCTCTTTGAAGTTGGCCTCTTTAAACCGAGACCTGGGTGGACTTAGCTCTTCTGATTGATTTGGTGCCATTCTTTGTTAGACGAGGTGAGCCTTACTTACTATTGGTTCTGGTAATGATGTAAACGAACAAACGCACAGACATGCAGGAAGCTCTATCCTTTCTCTGCGACATGCTCGTCCTTCATCCATTCACTTCCCTCTTCGTGCTTTGTGCCTGCTTCCCGTTGGCCCGATTTTTACCAGATTGGGGAGCGGCCATCGTCAGTATCGGCCTCGCGATGCCACTCGTGGTCGTCCTTATGGGTTTGGTCGTTGGGGCCACCTCGAGGCGCAAGTAGTCATATACTGGAACTAGGAATCGGACTTCAAGGGACCACCCCGACTGTCCATGGGAACGAACGAACGGGTGGATGTCGCACACGGTCTATTTACATGTCACGACACTTGGTGTATCGCCGCCTGGCCGTTAACGCACTCCCAATACAACATGAAGTATACGGGGCAGGTCGCATTCCCTCATCTCCTAGTCTCCGTCGCTCGTTATTTCACTCGTCACATCCCACCGCCATGGAGCGCCGCCACCGATATTCTCCCCGAAAACGGCTCCTGGAGCATTTGTAGACAAACCGCGTGTCTCCGCGCCTCGTGCTGCGCGTTTGTCTATCAGCACTCCGTCCACCTCGGATCACCCACGGCCCTACCCTCATTTCCTGTTTCTTTGAAGCTGTCAAGACGCTTCGCACCCGTCGGTCACTCCAGCCACGCTGTACTTTGTCTCTGACAAGGGTACAATTACATCTGCTTGAATCGTTCATTGTTTATTTTCCTCACCTCAGTACACACGCGTATTCGATCCCATTATCTCCATCTGTCCTCTTTTGTCCTTCCTCTTGTCTCGGCCACTCGTACCTTATCGCCTCCATCTATGCCACATTCTAATCCTCCTGGACTCTCCCTCTTCCTCCTCTATCTCATCGGCTCATTCGTAGGTACAGATCCCTTTGTATTTAAATCCTGTGTCGAATACACAGCACCGGGTCACCATTCTCCCCCTTAGGTTCTCGTGTGATCCCCGGTTCGAGTCAGGCCCTCAGCACATGCAGGACACGGATATCGATGGCACACTGCAGGTCCCTAGACCTTCTGATGCTGTGCTTGGTGTGCGCATTTTGGAAAGGTCGGCACGTGCAATCGTGGATGGACGTACTGAAGTTCACCACATGTGTATCGTTTTGTCATTGTTAAATTACATCAGTATGCCTACATTCCATTTCTAGGTAAGAACTACGTGACATGTCATATCCGCGTACCATGAGGATATCGAAATAACGAGACAAAAAGTGAGACAAAGTTTGGCTTGGTAAAAGCGAAGGCATGGCCATGCATATACCGCACGTGGTAGAAGCTCGGATGTGAGAAGGACATATAAAACAAGAGTGTTTGCGATGCACACACTCGAAGTTCCTAGAGACAAGACGAACGGACGCGCACGCGACACTACCGTGTTGTGACTGGTCGCTGTATGACGCTCAATAATACATACACAGGATCATCCCGAGGCGTGTCTGGATGGACTTCGAACCCGTCCTTACGAAGAGCAGCAGAGGACCCCAACCGACCAAAGCCAAGAGGATCAGAGAGTGGCCCGCTAGTACGCGGTTGCCATTCAGGGGCCGCAAAATGAGAGACGTCCGGCGACGGGACCATCGCCAACGACCCATGCCTGAAACAAGGTAAATCAATACTCCTCGACGCGATGCCAGATCACGTACAAGGGGTCCGGGCCGTCGGGACAAGGGAACGCAAAGCGGCTCTCATGCACGACGCCACCCCGGAGCTTGGCAAATGTGCCTAAACTGTCGCGCACCTGATCCATGGCGAACGAAAAATCCGACTCTGTGTCTGGACGAATTGTAGGGAGAAGTTCTGGCTCGGGTAGCAGCTTTAACCTCTTGAAGAAGCCCTCAAAAGGCTCGTTGGGGGTGAGACGGATAAGAGCGCCGAGAGGAAGAGAAATACAGCCAAGCGCAACCGAGATGCACCATTCTCTAATGCCCATGCGCGTGACGCCGAAAGCGGCGCCACCAACGAGACAGATTAAGACTTGTACGACAACCTCTGATGGAACATGTTAGCCACGCGACACAAACCAAATGAAGACGAGGACAAACCAATGATGGTGATAGCCATGAAATACCGATTCTTCGACACGCCCTCAAAAACGTTCAACTTTCTGTCCAGCCGTCGGCAGTTGAATGTGTTGGAGACCTGCGCGAACACGAACGCATTGAAAACAAGCGTCTGCACGATCTCGAGATGATGCTCCTGTAGTGTAAGATCGTCGGTATGACGGAACCCAAGGACTCGCGAGCCAAGGAAATGGAGGGTGAGGGTGATGACGATCTGATAGGCGACCTGCCCAAGAATCTGCTTGGTCATGTCAACGGTGAACAACGGATCCGTCTTCTTGTCGGGCTTTCGATCGAGCAGGACTGGGGATGTCGGGTCCGTCGTAAGCGCAAGCGTAGCAAAGGTACCCATGATAATGTTGATCCAAAGTAACTGAACGGCGCCAAATATTGGTTTTTCCGACGATGACGCCAGAGCCCAGACGATCATGATCACGACGGTTGTAAAGTAGGCTGAGATCTGGAATTGAAGAAATTTGCGCACTGAATCGTTGACGCAACGTCCCCACATAATGGCCTTGAAGATCGAGGAGAAGTTGTCGTCCATCAGAATGATGTCGGATGCTTCTTTGGCCAGCTCAACGCCGGCGATGCCCATAGAGAAACCAACGTGACCAGCCTTGAGTGTTGGCCCATCATCAGTACCGGCACCAGTGACGCCAACGACTTCCCCTAGTTCCTTGAGTGTTTTGACCAAAATACGCTTATCCTCAGGAGAGGAACGTGCGAGCACCTGCAGCCGCGGCACGATCGCTTTCATGACACCCGGCGAGAGCGTCCGAAAACGCGGCCCTTCCATAACAATGCCCCCGGGAGTGTAGATGCCGCATTGTTGAGCAATCGACCGGGCGGTCAGCACGTTGTCCCCCGTGCACATTTTCACGCGAACCCCTGCCTTGCCACAATCGGCCACAGCCTCTCGGACACCTGAACGGAGAGGGTCCTCGATGGCGGCGATACAGATGAGGGTCAGATCAGTCGTCAGGTCATCGTAATCAACCTGTCCCACTGAGTCAGGTGTCAGATACTTGAACAGGGACGGATTTACTCGCCTCATCCTTGCCTAACAGCCGCGCACCCTGAGGAGGCCAGCAGGGAGAGTCGCGGTAGCACAATGCGATCGTGCGTAGCGATTGGGATGCGTAGAATGCGATGGTGTGTGAGATGTTGTCCTCTTCCATTTCCCCGATTGGCGTTGTCTCGACTTCGTTGCTACCCGAAGCCTCGTCCTCGTTTGCGCGATACGCGACCACGTGACGCGTGCATTTCCGCGCCAATACCTCACTTGCACCCTTGACATATAGACGGTGACTACCGTCAGCAAGCCGCACGACGCAGCCCATGGACTTCCGGTCACTAGAGAAGGGGATCATCTGAATGATGTTGGCCGAGTCACGAATGTCCTTGTAGTCCGGCCAGCCGAGCTCCTTCGCAAACCCCAGCAACGCCGTTTCGGTCTTGCTTCCGATGAATACGGGCGATCCGCTTTCGGGGTCAACGCCTTCAAACGCGGTCGGGTTAGTTGCAATAGCCGCATTGAAGAAGTCCTTCAGCTGGTGCGAGAGGACCGTGTTTAAGTTGGCGAAATCGACCCCGATGTCTTTCACGTTGGGATCCCTCAGCGCTTCACTGCCTGTACATGCGCGATTTTCTTCAAGACTTCGCACGAACTTGGCGTGGGCGCCAACGGAGACAGCAACGACGGCCATCTCGTTTTGTGTCAGGGTCCCGGTCTTATCGACGCAGATGACCGATACGTTCGCCATGGTCTCACATGATCGGAGCACCCGCACCAAGAGATTCTGTTTGAACATCCGTTTCGTCGCAAAGGCCAGGGCGGTGAGGGGTAGGCCTGTTGGGGGTTCTAAGTATTACCTCTGGAATATAAGCATGGGCGGGTGAATTACCTTCATGAACGGCGACGACTACGAGAGTCAGGGCGATGATAAGAATGTTCACGAAGGCCATTGCCTTTTCGCTCGATGTCCTAAATGAAGAGCCTTAGTATTTGCTCAGATGCAAGTAGAGGCACATGAAAATACCTCTGGGGATGATTTATTCCGAGTTGAACGGAGTAACGAACGAGAAGCGCAGCGAAAAGGAGTCCACCTGCAACACTGCCGATCTTGGCAATTATCTCCGAAACGTCATTCAACTTGAGCTGCAACGGCGTGTTCTCCGGGTCGCGTTGCATAGCTGCAAGTCAGTCTCGTCAGAGGGTGTTGATGCAAAGAAGAGAGAGAACGAACCCATCATGATCCGGCCATTGAAGTTCTTGGTCCCAACAGAAATAACGACGTACGAGCCAACCCCTTCAACAATCTTACTTCCGCTAACAATAAAGCAATCTGCGTGTCCGAGCGACTCCAGGCCAGAGGGGTTTGCCTTCCTTTGAGAGGCGCTGACACTCTCGCCGTCACCAGAGGGTCCATCAGGGTCAAACTCCATGACGCGTTTGTCTCTGAGGGCGACGCATTCATCATAGGAGAGCTTCTTGATCGTATCCGACTCTCCCGTTGCAGTGGACTCGTCGCACCACACGTTGTAACCAGAAAGGAAGATACCATCGCAAGGGGCAACTTCACCCGGCTCGAGCAGCACTACGTCACCAACAACAACCTGGTGTACATCGATTTGCTGTTCTTCACCGTCACGAATGACCTTGACCAGGCGATCTTCTTTCTTCTCATCGAGGGCTCGAAATTGCCGCTCCTCTTGCCAGTCGTTCAACGAACCAACAGCGACGACAACAAGGATAGCGACGATGATAGCAACGCCTTCAACCCAATCCACGGGGGGTTCCCCTTGAGGGCGGTGTGTACCGAAGTCTTGGAAAAGGCCAAGGGCAAGTGATCCTACGGCGGCGATCGATAACAAGACCTGCGTGACGCGAACATCAGATGCAAAATGAATGAGTGGGTTATATTTGGGCTTACTATGACTTTATCCTGGAGCGCCAGCCATGTCAAGTGGAGGAGGCTCTTGGTTGGACGTTGGGGAAGGATATTCTGACCATATATGCGTTGTCGATCCTGTATAGTCGCTTTATAGGCGCCTGCTGACAACTGGAGTGGAGTGGGATGGCTAGAACCACCCCCAAGGCACGCCGTGCGCCGCAGCCCTTCAGGCACGCCTATAGGACATGCGATCATGGGCTCCGGTTTCGTCGGAGTCGCCTCCTCGCCATCTGAGTCACGGTGTACAGCATTGACCATTTTCGGATCACGTAATGCGGGTTGCGTGAGCTTGGTACTCAGACCGCGACGGCGATTCGTCCCAAGACCACGAAGTAGACCGTCTACGCCACCCAACCTCTCGAGGTTCTCCAAGCTCTTGGGGTAAACGAGATTCGCGAGCTGAAATGGGTTGAATGCAAAGGGCTCGACGTTCAAACCAGCTTCTCGTGTTGTTTCAGAACCCATGTCGGTCTCGGCACTAGGAGATGGCGATAGACGACGGATGCGCTGTACAGTCCTCTTGAAGAAGCCGGCCGCTAACGAAGGGCGTGAGGTGTCTGATACAGCATCCACGTGAGTATTGGTATGGGAGGTGTGTATGCTCGGCACGTCGGAGATACCGGGGCGCTTAAGACTCGAAGAACAGTTATCGCGGTCGATGAAGTTACTGCCAATACTTGCGACTGTGCCCGCGCAGATTTTTCGATGATGTCCTTGTGACAGAGGGGTAAGAAGACCCAAAGAGGATAGGCCGTCATTCTCCTCTGGGTTGTCGTTGCGTAATACTGTAGAAGTCACCCAACGATTTGAGCTCAACGAGCGGGCAGATAGAGTGCGGGAAGGCGGTGGGTACAAGGGGTCAGTGAGATGTAGGGTTGGATAGGTGGGAACATCTAGAGAATTTCGAGAATTTCTTAGGATTGGTGTTGGGAGAGAGAGAAAGTCGTGGACATCAAAAGGGGAGCTTGTGCGTCCGACGGGTGGGAAAGAGTTGGTGGATGTGGCGGATGAAGCGCCTAGGATGGGACGTTCACCAACTAGGGCGATTTGAGGGACATCCAAATCATCAGAGACCATATGAACGAGGAGGAGGGTGGAAAGGGTTCTAGCAGCGTAGACATGGCGAGATGAGGATAACTATATACTGTAACGCGTTTGTTCAAGCATACAGTACTCTGAGCCAGCAGCCACGAGAGTGATTTGTTGCGCGGAATCGTGATCTGGGCCAAGGCCTTGGTCAATCCGCAGGTTCGGGGGTGAGTACTGTGAGTCATTGCCGGACGGATCGAGAATGTTAGAACGCGTCTCCATCAGATCCCATTGCCAATTCAAATCCGTGTGCCTCCAACACCCACATTACCCACATCCCACCTCACCCCATTTCCAATTCAAAGCGTCTCTTCCTCATTCCCTCCTCACGGCCCGTTCCAAACCATCTTTCTCTCAAGATCAATTTCCCTGCAAATTTGTCCCGGGCAATAACCCCTTATCCGGCACCACCTACCATGCCGGCATATATCACCTTGCTTGCCAAGGTCATATGGCGGGTCGATATTCCGCGTTAGTCGCACAATAACAAACTGAATTAACATCAACAAACTTGTACGCCAGACGAAACCAATACACAAGACAAGCAAGGTCACAGTCAACAAGGTCGACACCGAGTCAACAAGCACATCTGGAAATTCACACCTACACGAGATCGACCTCGTCCTTCCATTTGTGCGCGGAGGCAGAAGCTCTCGCGGCGCTTCTTAATCGCGATCCTTATCCAGGTGTTCGACCTGATGGAGCGGCTCTACGCCAGCCAGTTCTGGTTCTAAGCGAGGCGATCATGGCGACGACGCCGCTGAGCCGTTGCCGGTGATCCGACTTGTGTTCGCGCTCGAGTCTGAGCACGCCAGGGTGCTGGTCCAACCATGCCTGAGTGCGGCGGCGGCGGCAGGTTCACCGCGTACGACGTCTGGTGTGCGGCTTACTCGCTGGACAACCTTTAGGGACACCGACACCGCCGGCGCGCTTCGCGTCGTACAGGGCCCTTACTGTGGCGGCATCTCCAGCCACGCGAAGTGCTCGACCGGATGGAGGACACGTACTGGGACGAGGCGACGGCCACTGCGCGAGATGATCAGAAGCGGGACATGGCGTCGCTGTCGTGGCGACGCGCGCAATTGGATGCGTGAAAAACTGACTGACAAACCATCGTGCAGGCAATGAATGGTAGAAAAAGGTGTACGATTGTCTGTCGTCATAGGGCTGTATCGTTTACCAGAGGTAGCAGTAGCTGACCAAAAGCCATAAAAGCGCGACGAGTAGACTCTGTACACTTGGGCGGGTAGCAATAGGACACAGAGAATATGCTCCCACTAGAACTCGTAGATTTGACCAGAGAACGCAGCCTCTGGACTGCGGTCATCTACTGCTTACTGTACTACTGCTGCTTACATTCATAGGCCCGTGACTAGTTAGTTACTTTCCAAAAAAAGGTCTGACCGCTTAACGTTAGCGTCGTCAGCAGAGGTGACCCGATATAACATTCTATCAGAGACTTTCAATGTCGAACTCAGGAAACCAGAAAAATAGTAGTCCCAGGGGGCTTGCGAGACATCCACGATATAGGCGATCATAACAGGGACAGCATAACATGTATCTTTCGGATGTCTTGCGTCGAATACCCATTATCCCGCTGTGATAGGGCATAAGCGCCGAAGTAACCCACTGCGACGGCCACCAGCATAGCCACGTGCATCGACGAAAACTCGTGTACGCCTCAAGTCTACGGTGCATAGAAGCAGTATCAAATAAAGTCGTTAAAAACAATCGCCTCGTCCCCCAATAACACGTGGTCGAGGTCCTGCTTTCCGACTTGAAGCTTGAACCATCGTTTACCTTCGGTACGTCCAAACAGTAATTAAGGAGATAATCCCTCGGTAGGGATGAGGAACTCGGATCCCGCCGATCCGCCGCCTCCACTTGGAATCAAACTCACTTGCGACAGACTGCGATCCTATCGCGCGCAAGCTCCCGACACCGAATATCACAATCATGGTCTATGCCCTGTCACAGAAGAAGGAAAGGCTGTGCGCCAGCTGCGAGGCACACGCCAAATAATCGGTGTCACGTGCGGGAAATTACGAGGTTGCGCTGCAGTGTTTAAAGCGTCGGGTCCTTAGAGCCTTCAATGGTGTACGTGAGGACGTTTCAAGTTGTTTGAAAGCTTGACACGGGTAGGGGCTGTGGTCCGGGACGAAGTAGACTTCTAGGGAGATCCCGACGCATTCGTAGGTCTGGAGGTAGCCATTGCTGGGAGCGATGTAGAGGCAGATGAAAGGGGCCATCGAGCTTTAGTCACTAGGACAGGAGAGGCGATAGAAGTGGGCCAACATGTTGTATGCAGGGGCAGGACAGAAAAGTGTGAGGGACATGTCCCGGTAGCACGAAACAGGAGCCTGAGGTGACGACGGAGGCCCCATTCGTCTTGACAGGGCCACGCGCACGATGCGTTATTCGTCTTTAAAGGGACCTCCAGCTTCATTGGAGGCAGTACCAGTAACCCGCGAGGGTTGTCCCGGTAAGGCAGGTAACCCAACCCGTTGGAGTGTCTGTTCAAGTTATTGTTCGAAGTGTCCAATGAGGTTCGCGACGGATTGATTGTCAGGTGGGGTCCTACGGACATCGTACCAAAGGACCGAATGAAGGTAAGATAAACGTATCTTTCAAAAGAGTTATAAGTTGAAAGAGATATGAGTAATCGTCGGAGACACTGGCGGCGATGGCGTAACGGTCACTGGTCATCGATCATCCCTTTCCTCTTATAGAAATTATAGAAATTGCACTTGGATTAATTTAGCGATCTGGCCAGCACTGACTACTGAGCGCTGAGCAGCCACCGAAGTACTATCGTTCCCACACCTCTGCAAAAACACGGTATTTTTTTTTTGTAGCTTCAACAACATATCGTAGCTACTTCATTTTGTACATACTAATAGATACATGTATATCCCACCCAACTCAGATTTTTATTCCTTTGTTTCTGAGTCCGTTCAATGTGGAGCAATGGGGCCTACCTCTGCAACTTTTGGTCACACACTGTCACGGCAGCGGCAAGGAGCGCAGTCAGGTTTGGCATTGGCAGGCGGACGAACGGGCGGTGTTTCGGCAAATGTGGCAAAATGTGGCAACATGTGTCAGTCAATTTTGCTGTCCGAAAGGAGTCTGCCGAGTTGGGTCACGTTTTGTCACCTCTCCATTGAGTTTTTCTTCTCCAACTCGATCGCCTCTGTCTATTGACTCCAAAATTTGTAGAGTCACTGTAGTAATGGATAATAACATCACAGTAAGGTGAGGTCCAGTAGGGATGTTGGGATCGCTCAGATCTGGGGGGTGTGGGTACACATTTTGGACCACCCCATCACCTTTGTCGATTTTTCATGACCCTAATTTTGCTCTGATCTTCATTATATTGTGTGATCTCGTATCTACATATGCTAGAGAACATGGTGTATTTGTTTTGGGAAGAAAGGGTGCCAGGAAAGTACTGATCTACTAAGATCTTTCGGAATTTGCAGTTGAGGGTACGTTTGCAGAGGTGTGGGAACGATAGTACTGAAGTACTGAAATTCAGCGCATATTTATCGTTTCATCATACATCAGTATAGCTACAGCTTATTTCCAGGTAGGAACTACGTGAGATGCCATAACCGCGTGCCATGGGGATATCGAAAAACATAAGACAAGGTTTGGATTGGTAAAAGAACGAAAGCATTGTGGTTATGCAGGGTACACCTAGTGGAAGCTATTCGGATGTGAGAAGGACGTATAAAAACAAGGATGTTTGCGAAGCACACCTCGAAGTTCCTAGGGACAAGACGAGTAGATGCGCACACGTGTTTTGACTGGTCGCTGTATGACACCCAATAATCCATACACTGGATCATCCCGAGGTGTACCTGGATGGACTTCGAACCCGTTCTCACAGAGAGCAGCAGGTGACCCCGATCGACCAAAACCAACAGGATCAGAAAGTGACCCGCTGGTACGCGGCTGCCATCCGGGAGCTGTAACATGAGAAACGTCCGGCGACAGGTCCATCGCAAACGACCCAGGCCTGAAACAAAGTAAATTAATACTCCTCGACGCGAGGCCAGATCACGTACAGAGGACCCGGGGCGTTGGGATAAGGGAACGCAAAGCGGCTCTGGTGCACGAATGATGATCCACGCATGCGGCCGCCGCGGAGCTTAGCAAATGTGCCCAAACTGTCGTACACCTGATCCACGGCGAACGAAAAACCTGGCTCAGCGTCTGGACGAGTTGCAGGAAGCAGTTGTCGCTCAGGTAGCAGCTTTAACTTCTTGAAGACACGTTCACAAGGCTCGTTGGGGATGAGACGGATGAGAACGCCAAAAGGAAGAGAAGCACAGCCAAGCGCAACCGAGATGCACCATTCTCCAACGCCCATGCGCGTGACGCCGAAAGCGGCGCCACCAACGAAACAGATTGACACTTGTACGGCAACCTCTGATCAAACAATTTAGCCACGCTACACAAACGCAGGCAAGGGGACGCACCTATGGTGATGATGGCCATGAAATACCGATTCTTCGACACACCCTCAAAAACGTTTAGCTTTTCATCCAGCCGTCGGCAATCGAATAATTTGAAAATCTGCGCGAACACGAACGCATTGAAAACAAGCGTCTGCACAATCTCGTCGTGATGCTTCTGCAGAGTAGGGTCGTCGGTGTGATGGAACCCAAGAATTCGTGGGCCAAGGAAATGGAGGGCGAGGGTGATGATAACCTGATAGGTTGCCTGTCCTAGGATCTGTTTGGTCATGTTAACAGTGAACAACGGATCAGTCTTCTTGTCGGGATTTCGATCGAGTAGGACTGGTGATGCCGGGTCTGTCGCAAGCGCAAGCGTAGCAAAGGTACCAATGATAATGTGGATCCAAAGCAATTGAACGGCGCCCAATATTGGTTTTTCCGACGACGACGCCAGTGCCCAGACGATCATGATTACGACGATCGTAAAGTGGGTTGAAATCTGGAATTGAAGAAATTTCCGCACTGAATCGTTGACGCACCGTCCCCACATAATAGCATTAACGATCGAGGAGAAGTTGTCGTCCATCAGAATGATGTCGGATGCTTCTTTGGCCATCTCAACGCCGGCGATGCCCATAGAGAAACCAACGTGAGCAGCCTTGAGTGCTGGCCCATCGTCAGTACCGGCACCAGTGACGCCAACGACCTCCCCTAGTTCCTTCAGCGTCTCGACCAAAAGGCGCTTATCCTCCGGAGAGGACTGTGCGAGCACCTGCAGCCGCGGCACGATCGCTTTCATGACATCCGGCAAGAGTGTTCGAAAATACGATCCTTCCATAACAATGCCTCCGGGGGTGTAGATCCCGCATTGTTGAGCAATCGATCGGGCGGTCAACACGTTGTCTCCTGTGCACATCTTCACGCGAGCTCCTGCCTTGCGACAACTGGCCACAGCCTCTCGGACACCTGTACGGAGAGGATCCTCAATGACGGCGATGCAAATGAGTGTCAGATCTATCGTCAGGTCATCGTAATCGACCTGTCTCACCGAGTCAGATGACAAGCACTCAAGCAGGGACGGATTTACTCGCCTCATCCTTGCCTAACAGCCGCGCTCCCTGAAGAGGCCAGTTGGGAAAGTCACGGTAACACAAGGCGATCGTGCGTAGCGGTTGGGATGCATAGGATGCGATGGTGTGTGAGATGTTGTCCTCTTCCGTTTCCCCGATTGGCACTGTCTCGACTTCATTGCCACTCGGAGCGCCGTTTGCAGTGTGACGATACACTACCACATGACGCGTGCATTTCCGTGCCAATACCTCACTCGCACCCTTGATGTATAGACGGTGACTTCCGTCAGCGAGCCGCACGACGCAACCCGTGGACTTGCGGTCGCTAGAGAAGGGGACGATCTGAATAATATTGGCCGAGTCACGAGTGTCCTTGTAGTTCGGCCAGCCGAGGTCCTCCGCAAATCCCAGCAACGCCGTTTCGGTCTTGCTTCCGACGAACACTGGCGATCCGCTTTCGGGGTCAATGCCTTCAAACACAGTCGAGTTAATTGCAATAGCTGCATTGAAGAGCTCCTTCAGGGGGTGCGAGAGGACTGTGTTTAGGTTGGCCAAATCGACGCCGATGTCTTTCGCGTTCGGATCCCTCTGCGCTTCACTGCCCGTACATGCGCGATTTTCTTCAAGCTTTCGCACGAACTTGGCGTGGACGCCAACGGAGACAGCAACGACGGCCATCTCATTTTGTGTCAGGGTCCCAGTCTTATCGACGCAGATGACCGATGCGTACGCCATGGTCTCACATGATCCGAGCGTGCGCACCAAGAGATTCTGTTTGAACATCCGTTTCGTCGCGAAGGCGAGGGTGTGAGTGACGGCAAGCGGTAGACCTGTTGAGGGTTTTAAGTATTACCTCTGAAATATTAGCATGAGCGGGTGAATTACCTTCTGGAACGGCGACGACCACGAGAGTCAGGGCGATGATAAGAATGTTCACGAAGGCTATTCCCTTTTCACTCGGCGTCCTGAACGAAAAGCTCAGTATTTGTTTAGATGCAAGTAGAGGTGCATGAAAATACCTCTGGGGATTATGCGATCCGAGTTGGACGAAGTAACGAACGAGAAGCGCAGTGAAAAGAAGTCCTCCTGCAATACTGCCGATCTTGGAAATTATCTCCGAAAGGTCATTCAACTTGAGCTGCAAAGGCGTGTTCTCCGAGTCGCGTCGCAGAGCTGCAAGTCGGAGTCTCGTTAGAGTGTGTAATGCGAGGAAGAGAGAGAGACGAACCCATCGTGATACGGCCATTGAAGCTCTTGGTCCCAACAGAAATAACGACGTAAGAGCCAACCCCTTCAACAACCTTACTTCCGCTAACGATAAAGCAGTCCGTGTATCCGAGCAGCTCCAAGCCGGACGGGCCCGTCTTCCTTTGAGAGGCACTGACACTCTCCCCGCCACCAGGGGGACTATCAAGGTCAAACTCCATGAGCTGCTGGTCTCTGAGCGCGATGCATTCTTCGTATGAGAGCTTCTTGATCGTATCCGACTCTCCCGTCGCACTGGACTCGTCGCACCGCACGTTGTGACCAGAAAGGAAGACACCATCACAAGGAATAACCTCGCCCGGCTCGAGCAGCACCACATCACCGACAACAACCTGGTGTACGTCGATTTTCCGTTCTTCACCGTCACGAATGACCCTGGCAAGACGACCTTCTTTCTTCTCATTGAGCGCCTGAAAATGCTTCTCCTTTTGCCAGTCGTTCAACGAGCCAAGAGTGATGACAACAAGGACGGCCGCAATGATAGCAACACCTTCAACCCAATCCACGGGGTGGTCCCCTTGAGGGTGGGTTGTGCGGAAGTCTTGGAAAAGACCAAGGGCAAGCGATACTACGGCGGCGATCGATAACAAAACCTGCGACACGCGAACGTCAGATGCGAGGAAATGAGTGTGTCATGTTTGGGCTTACTATGACTTTGTCTTGGAGTGCCAACCACATGAAGAGAAGTAAGTTCTTGGTTGGATGTTGGGGGAGAATATTGTGTCCATATATCCGTTGTCGATCCTGTATAGTCCCTTCGTAGGCGCCTGCTGAATTGGGGGAAGCGGAACGGCCTACACCCGAAGCACCGGCAAGATTCGCCGTGCTCTGCAGCCCTTCTGGTACACTTGCAGGAGATGTGATCGTGATATTCGGCTTGAGCGAACGCATTTCCACGCCATCTGGGGTCGCAGCATTGACGGTCTCATAATCACGTGATTCGTGTTGCTGGCTCAGACCGCGAATGAGATCCGTCCCAAGACCACGAAGTAGACCCTCTACGCCACCCAAGCTCTCGAGGTTCTCCAAGCTCTTAGAGTCAACGAGACTTGCGAGCTGAAGTGGATTGAACGCGAAGAGCTCGACGTTCAAATCAGCTTCTTGTGTTGTGTCCAAACGTATGTCGGTCTCGCCGCGCGATGGATGACGGATGTGCTGTTCAGTCGCCATGAAGAAGTTAGCCACTGACGAAGGGTCCGATCCAGCATCCACGTGAGTATTGGTGGAGGAGGGGTGCGTGCTCAGCACGTCAGATTGACTGGAGCGTACAGGGCTGAGCCCAGGATTCGAAGGACCTTCGACATCATCGCGGTTGGTGAAGATACTACCAATGCCGGTTCTTTCCATTCGACGATGACGATGTACTTGCGGCGGAGGGGTGAGAGGACCCAAAGAGGGCAGGCCGTCATACACCTCTGGGTTATTGTCGCGTAATACTGTAGACGTGGCCCGACGAATCGAGCCCGACGAGTGGGTAGATAGAGTGAGGGAAGGCGGCGGATGTAAGGATGGTTCAGAGGTATATGGGGCTGGACAGGCGGGGACGTCCAGAGAAATTCGAGAAATTGGTGTTGGGGGAGAGAGCAAGTCGTGGATATCAGAGAGTGAGCTTGTGGGGCCGTTGGGAAGGGGTGGGAAAGAGTTGGCAGGTGATGTGGCGGATGAAGCGCCTAGAGTGGGACGTACACCAACGAAGTCATCAGACCTATGAGAGGCCATATGAGAGACAAGGGTGGAGTAGCGTAGACATGGCGAGATGAGAATTTATAAAACACAACTGCCCAAGGCGATACAAGGATACAATCCTCTGGCAAGTGGGAATTAAGTAAGCGACCTGCATATCGTAAACATGAACAAACCTTGGACATTCATTAGGTCGCTTAGGGAGAATGATGTCCAAGGTTTGTTCATGTTTACGATTTCCAGGTCGCTTACTTAATTCCCACTACCTTGCCAAGCAAGGTCCTGGCAAGTGGGAATTAAGTAAGCGACCTGCAAATCGTAAACATGAACAAACATTCTCCCGACTACTAACCTGCAAACCATACCGTGACACTCCATGTCCATGAGTAGGCCCGTTATACCGTATCCGTAGAAGGAAACATCAAATTCCATCTTCCAATCAAGCAAGGTTTGAGGCGACGAAGCCGACCCCTAGTAGTAGAGAGACTGGGCAGTCGGACTGCATGCCTTCTGGGTGGTCCCGCGGTCCCGGAGCGCGCCGGCATGCGAAGGACTTCATAGACCCCATGGTGATTTGTGCTTCTGGGTGTGGCGATAAGGTTCTTAGAACCAGCTACGTTGATTGCAAAAAATGAAACATCTCACCCACGTCTTTGCTTCTGCGTTAACGATCTCCGTCTGCGTCTGCATCTGTGCCTCGGTCTGCGTTTCCGTGTTTCCTTTCCTTTCCTCTCCTTCTATCCGTCCTACCTCTTCATCCCCTTGGGTCGACATCTATTACTCGCCACAACACGAAGTCCATTTGCATGCCACAACAAGTGCATCGCCGCCTAGCGATCAACGCACTCCCAATCACACGATATGAAAGATACAGGGCAGGTGGGTCCACGTATCAGGTCAACAGGAGAGCGTCACCGAAGTTAAACAACCAGAGTCAAACGATGCCAACGCGCAAGCTCCCGACACCACCGAATTTCACAATCACGATCGGCGCCCCGTCCACGCGCGCAACGCCTCGTCACAAGAAGGAAAAGCTGTGCCAGTGCCGGCGCACACACGGATTTCGCTGAATATTCAGTATCACATGCAGTAGATTACGATATGCACGGACGGCACGCTTAGCCTGGACTCTTTGATAGTGCATGGGGTCGGCGTATTGGAAAGGTTGACACGAGCAGTCGCCTGTACGGACGTGCAAATTAGACATCGAGGGAGATTCCGACGCATTCGTAGGTTTGGAGGCAGCTGCCGCTGGGAGCGAGGTAGGGGCAGATGATTGGACTTCAGTATCTTCAGTCACCAAAGAAGGAGACGCAATAGAAGCGGGTTGAAATCTCGTGGGAAGAGGAAGGGGGGCCGTATTAGGAGCAAGAAAAGTGTCCGGTGTGGGCCCGTAGCACGTTATCTGAAGCAAGAGGTGACGACAGAGGCCAGGTAACGCCGGTCGTTGGGAATAATGCGGGCGAGACGGTTAGCTCCGGAGGTGGATTGCCACTGGTGTCCGTGTCACTTACCGTTCGTCTTGATTGGGGGGCATTCACGTGTGATGCGCTGTTCTTCTTTAACGAGGGTTATTCGATGCGGCGCTCGTAGCTCGCAAGGTTCGCGACAGATTGACGTGGCCACTCGTCAGGTAGGGTCTCTGCGGATATCAGATCGAAGAGCAAGATGCGTGTGTATCCGGTGAAAGAGAATACAAGTTGTAATTTGAGAGAGTACCACTGGCAGTGGTAACGACTCGTTGCGGCCGCGGCGCCTCAGTCCTCCCACATCTATTTTCAAACTACAGCGCTCGGAAGACTAAGGTAGCAGTCACTAGGAACCCACTATGTTTATGTCAGCAAATTGTTGCCCCCATTGTCACGTCCTCTCCTCCCTCGCTCATCACAAAGACCAAAATGTAAAACAGGAGACTGGAAGAGAATAAGATATTCTTTATGCCTCCTGTTTGTTTTTTGAAAAATATTATGATTTGAGTGACATAAGACACAAATTATGTTTCTCATTTAAAACACAATATCTCGACATTTAGAGTCCATCTAAGCAAACTTGTCAAAGTTTGTGGAAAGTCGTGGCCGCACATGTGACGGTAAAAGTCACATGCACGGTATTAGTCATGCTGACAAAGACAGGCTTTACCGAACATTTTGTTGCCGCTCAGAGAAGGACAAGGAGAAGGATGGTTATCATGGGCTTCACACATTACCACCACAGAGAGTTCTTGAAGTTAGGGGTACCATAGACAGTGATAGACACATACAAGGATATATTGCTTAAAAAATTCTAGAATAAAATCTTTATTAGACCCGAAAATATACAAACCCCAATGAGTTGTGACCGCTTACATAACCCAACCCTAGGGTTTATAGCTTACATAAACGGTGGTGGGTTCCTAGTGACTGCTACCTTACAGTAGGCAGCTGATCCGACCGGCACTGAGCGGCCTCGAAGGAAACAACAGACGTCAGTTTGTCGTTGATTGTCACGTGATGTCATGTGACGTGTCTGTTTAGGCCGGTGACCGTCTGTATATGAAGGGTAAACGCACTGGCGATACAGCGCCTGTTTGAACAAACGTTCAATGAACCGAGACTTGGGTAAAAAAATTTCCAACTTGTTGCCAATATTCGTTAGAGGTGAGCCTTACTTCTCATATGGTACTGGCAATGATGCAAACCAACAAACCCACAGACATGCGGGCAGTCGTGTGGGCTCTGTCCATTCTCTGCGACATGCTGGTCGTTCACCCACTCATCTCCCTCTTTGTGCTTTGTGCCTGCTTCCCGCTGGCCCGATTTCTACCAGATTGGGGAGCGGCCATCGTCAGTATCGGCCTCGCGTTGCCTCTCGTGGTCATCCTTATGGGTTTGGTTATTGGGGCCACCTCGAGGTGCAAGTAATTATATATTGGAACTGGGAATCGGACATCTAGGGAACAATCCGACTGCCCATGGGAACGAACGAATGGGTGTCGCACGCAGACTATTGTATGTCACGACAGTTGGCGTAGCGCCCGCCTGACCGTTTACCCACTCCCAATACAACATGAAGAATCCAGGGCAGGTCGCATTCCCCCGTCTCCTAGCCTCTACATACCCACACACATATCGTCGCTCATTATCTCACTCGTCACATCGCATCGCCACGGGGCGCCGCCACTGGTATTCGCCCTGAAAACGTCTTGTAGAGCATTCGCAGACAAACCGCGTGTCCCCGTGCCTCGTGCCGTGTATGTCTATCGCCACTCCGTCCACGTCACATCGCCCATGTTCTCGCTCTCTGTTTCCTATCTCTTTGAAGCTCTCAAGACGCTTCGCACCCGTTAGCCGCGATGTACTTTGTCTTTGACAAAGGCGCAATTACATTCGAATGGCTCATTGTGTAATTTCCCTCACATCAGTACCCGCGCGTAGTCGCTCCTGGCTTCGGCTATCTCTACTTGTCGTTTTTTGTCCTTCCTCTTGTCTCGACCACTCGTACCCTACAGCCTCCATTTAAGCCATCCTCCAATCCAACTGTACTATCCCTCTTCTAGCTTTCCGGCTCATTCGAGCCTGTACCTGAGGCCTGAGGTCCCACTGTATTTAAACCACAGCCTGTGTTGAATACACAGGACCGTGTCGTCATTGTCCCCCTTAGATTCCCGTGTAATCCTGGTTCGAGTCAGGCCCTCAGGCCTCAGTACGGGAATTCCGACTCTGGTCACCCGTCGTCCACTCTGCCCTTCGAACCCACACGGACTTGACAACGTCGTGTAACCGAAGTCAACCAACTAGAGCCAAACGATATTATCGCAATTTCGCAATCACGATCAGTGCCCTGCAATATTCAGTGTCACGTGCAGGGGATATCGACGGCGCGCAGGTCCCTATGATAGACCCTTTGATGTTGTGCGTGGTGTGCGCGTTTTTGGCAAGGTCAACACGAGCAGTCGCTGTGGATGAATGTACGCCACTGCACGAGGTAGACTTCGAGGGAGATCCTTGCTGAGGCCGCTGCCGCCGGGAGCGATGTAGTAGGCGGATGATCGAAGGCCGTAGTCGTTGCGGCTGCGGCAGCAATGGAGCGGGAATAGGACATGTCGTGGGCAGGAGAAGCCTGAGTCTCCCACATGGGAGCGGCGGGGTCACTTTCCCCTATTTAGAGTAGACAGCAGCTCAGTGAAGTACTGACGTTCACCACACGTGCATCGCTTCGCCAATTGTTAAATTATATCAGTATGCCTACATTCCGTTTCATATCCGTGTGCTATGAAGATATCGAAAAATAAGAGACAGAGTCTGGTTGGTAAAAGAACGACAGAGTTGTGGTTATACAGGATGGAAACTATACATATTTGGATGTGAGAATGACGTATAAAGACAAGAATGTCTGCGAAGCACACCTCGAGGTCCAGTAGAGACGAACGGACGGCACTACCGTGGTGTGGCCGGTCGCCGCGTCATGCCCAACAATCCATACACTGGGTCATCCCGAGGTGGGCCTGCGTGGACTTCGAGCCCATTCTCACAGAGTGCAGCAGATGACCCCGATCGACCAAAGCCAATAGGATCAGAAAGTGACTCGCTGGTACCCGGCTGCCATTCAGGAGTCGCAACATGAGAGACGTCCGGCGACGGGACTATCGCCAACAGCCCAGGTCTGAAACAAACTAAATCAATACCCCTTGACGCGACGCCAGATCACTTACACAGAGCGCTGGCCGTCAGGATCACGGCTCTCGCGCACAAATGACGACCCACGCATGCGGCTGCCGCGGAGCTTGGCAAATGTGCCTAAACTGTCGCGCACCTGATCCACGGCAAACGAAAATCCTGGCTCTGCGTCTGGACGAGTCGTAGGGAGCAGTTCTGGCTCGGGTAGCAGCTTTAACCTATTGAAGACGCGCTCACAAGGTTCGTTGGGGGTGAGACGGATAAGAGCGCCAAAAGGAAGAGAAACACATCCAAGCCCAACCGATATGCCCCATTCTCTAGCGCCAATGCGCGTGACACTGAAAGCGGCGCCACCAACGAAACAGATGAACACTTGTACGGCAACCTCTGATGGAACATTTTAGCCACTCAACACAAACAAAACGAAGGCGAGGGGACGGACCAATGGTGATGATGGCCATGAAATACCGATTCTTCGACACGCCCTCAAAAACGTTCAACTTTCTGTCCAACCGCCGGCAGTTGAATAAATTGGAGACCTGCGCGAACACGAACGCATTGAAAACGAGCGTCTGCACAATCTCATCGTGATGCTTCTGTACTGTAGGATCGTCGGTATGACGGAACCCAAGGACTCGCGAGCCAAGGAAATGGAGGACGAGGGTGATGATGATCTGATGGGATGCCTGTCCCAGTATTTGTTTAGTCATGTTAACGCTGAACAACGGATCCGTCGTCTTGTTGGGATTTCGACAGAGCAGTACAGGGGATGCTGGGTCCGTCGAAAGTGCAAGCGTGGCGAAGGTACCCATGATAATGTGAATCCAAAGCAACTGAACCGCGCCCAATATTGGTCTTTCCGACGACGACGCCAGTGCCCAGATGGTCATGATCACGACGGTCGTAAAGTGGGCAGAGATTAGGAATTGAAGAAATTTGCACACTGAATCGTTGACGCAGCGTCCCCACATAATAGCATGAACGATCGAGGAGAAGTCGTCGTCCATCAGGATGATGTCGGATGCTTCTTTGGCCACCTCAGTACCGGCGACGCCCATAGAGAAACCGACGTGAGCGGTCTTGAGTGCCGACTCATCGTTAGTACCTTCACCGGTGACGCCAACGACCTCCCCTAGTTCCTTCAGCGTCTCTACCAAAATGCGCTTATCATCCGGAGAGGAACGTGCAAGGACCTGCAGTCGCGGCACGATCGCTTTCCTGTCATTCGATGAGAGTGTCCGAAAATGCGGCCCCTCCATAACAATGCTTCCGGGGGTATAGATGCCGCATTGTTGAGCAATCGATCGGGCCGTCAGCACGTTGTCTCCTGTGCACATTTTCACGCGAACCCCTGCCTTGTCACAAATAGCCACAGCCTCTCGGACACCTGCGCGGAGTGGATCCCCGATGGCGGTGATGCAAATGAGCGTCAGATCAGTCATCAGGTCATCGTAATCGACCTGTCTCACTGAGTCAGACGTTAAGCACTTGGACAGGGACGGGTTTACTCGCCTCATGCTTGTCTAAAAGCCGTGCTCCATGAGGGGGGCAGTAGGGAAAGTCGCGGTAACACAAGGAGACCGTGCGCAACGCTTGGGATGCGTAGGATGCGATGGTGTGTGAGATTTTATCCTCTTCCATTTCCCCGATCGGTACGGTCTCGACTTCGTTTTCACCCGGAGCCTCGTTTGCAGGGTCACGATACGCGACCACATGACGCGTGCATTTCTGTGCCAGTACTTCGCTCGCACCCTTGATATATAGACGGTGGCCCCCGTTGGGAAGTCGCACGAGGCAGCCCATGGACTTGCGGCCGCTAGAAAAGGGGATCATCTGAACAATGCCGGCCGAGTCATGAGTGTCCCCGTAGCTCGGCCAGCCGAGCTCCATTGCGAATTCCAGCAAAGCGATTTCGGTCTTGCTCCCGACGAACACCGGCGCACCGCTGTCGGGGTCAACGTCTTCGAATGCAGTCGAGTTGATAGCTGCATTGAAGAGGTCCTTCAGCGGGTGCGAGAGGACTGTATTTAAGTTGGCCATATCGACGTCGAAGTCCTTCGTGTTTGGTTCGTTCCGCACTTCACTGCCCATCCGTTCGCGATCTTCTTCAAGCCTTCGCACGAACTTGGCGTGGACGCCAACGGAGATAGCAATGACGGTCATCTCGTTTTGTGTCAGAGTCCCGGTCTTATCAGTGCAGATGACCGATACCTTCGCCAGGGTCTCACATGATCCGAGCGCGCGCACCAAGAGATTATCTTTGGACATCCGGTTCGTCGTAAAGGCCAAGGCGAGAGCGACGGAAACTGTTGGGGGTTATAACATTACCTCTGGAATATTATCATGAGAGGTTAATCACCTTCAGGAACGGCGACGACCACAAGAGTAACAGCGATGATAAGCATGTTCACGAAGGCTATTCCCTTTTCGCTCGACGACCTACATAAAAACGTTCAGTATTTGCTCAGATGCAAGTAGAACCACATGAGAATACCTCTGGGGACTATTTGTTGCGAGTTGAACGAAGTAACGAACGAGAAGCGCGGCGAAAAGGAGTCCGCCTGCGATACTGCCGATCTTGGCAATTGCCTCCGAAAGGTCATTCAGCTTGAGCTGCAACGGTGTGTTCTCCGAGTCGCGTCGCAAAGCTGCAAGTCAGAGTCTCGTCAGAGAGTGTGAATGCGAGGGAGAGAGAGAGACGAACCTATCACGATCCGACCATTGGAGCTCTTGGTCCCAACAGAAGTAACGATATATGAGCCAACCCCTTCAAGAACTCGACTTCCGCTAACAATGAAGCAGTCCGTGTGTCCGAGAAGCTCCAGGCCAGAAGGGGATGTCTTCGTTCGAGAGGCGCTGACAACCCCGTAGTCACCAGAGGGATCATCAGGGTCAGACTCCATGGCCCGCTTGTCTCTGAGCGCAATGCATTCTTCGTAGGAGAGCTTCTTGATCGCATTCGGCTCTCCCGTCGCACTGGACTCGTCGCACCGCACGTTGTGACCAGAAAGGAAGACACCATCGCAAGAAATAACTCTGCCTGGCTCGAGCAGCACTACATCACCAACGACAACATGGTATACACCGATTTTCCGTTCTCCACCGTCACGAATGACCTTGACCAGGCGACCTTCTTTCTTCTTATTGAGCGCCTGGAATTGTCTCTCCTTTTGCCAATCATTCAACGATCCAACAGCGACGACAACAAGAATGGCCACGATAATAGCAACACCTTCAACCAAATTCACGGAGGGCTCTCCTTGAGGGTGGGTGGTGTGGAAGTCTTGGAAGAGGTCAAGGGAAAGCAATACCACGGCGGCGATCAATAACAAAACCTGCGACACGGAAACATTAGATGTAAGGAAATGAACGAGTGGGCTATTTTTTGACTTACTAAGAGTTTATCCTGGATTGCCAGCCACATCAAGAGAAGAAGGCCCTTGGTTGGACGTTGGGGAGGAATATTGTGTCCATATATGCGTTGTCGATCCTCTATGGTTGCTTCGTGGGCGCCTGCTGAATTGGATGAAGCGGGACGGCCCACATTCGAATAACCGGCAAGACTCGCGATGCCCTCCAGCCCCTCTGGCACGATCATATTCGGCTTAATCTCAACGCCATCCGGGGTCACCGCAGTGATGGTCCACGGATCACGTGACAAGGGGTTGGTGTATTTGGTGCTCAGACCGCGAAGGCGATTTGTCCTAAGACCACGAAGTAGACACTCTACGCCACCCAACCTCTCGAGGTTCTCCAAGCTCTTGGGACTAACGAGATCGGCGAGCTGAGCTGGCTTGAAGACAAAGGGCTCGACATTCAAGTTGGCTTCTAGTGTTGTGTCCGAACCCATGTCGGTCTCGCGCGATGGATGACAGAGGCGCTGTACAATCCTCTTGAAGTTGGCCGCTGACGAAGGGCGTGAGGTGTCTGACCCAGCACCCACGGTGGAGGGGTGCGCGCTTGGCACGTCAGGTCGGTCGAAACGCACGGGGCTGAGCCTAGGACTCGAAGAATCTTCAATATCGCAGTCGGTGAAGATACTGGCACCAATACTTGAGACTGTGCTCGTGCCGCCCTTTCGACGATGTCCTTGCGGCGGGGGGGAAAGAAGACCCAAAGAGGACATGAGGACATGCTCCTCTGGGTTGTTGCGTAATACCGTAGAAGTGGCCCAACTGATCGAGGCCAACGAGTGGGTAGATAGAGTGGGGGAAGGCGATGAGTGCGAGGAGGATGGGTCAGAGGTACGTGGGGTATGAGAGGCGAGGACATCCACATAAATTCGAGAATCCCTCAGAATTGGTGTTGGGAGAGGGAGAAAGCTATCGCTATGAGAAGGTGTGCTGGTATGGCCTAGAGTGGAGAGGGGGGAAGAGGCGCTGTCAGGAGCTGTGGAGGATGAAGCGCCTAGAGTGTGACTATCGTCCTGTTTACCAACTAGGGTGATTTCTGGGACGCTGCCGCTGGCGGTGTGAAAGAAGCGCGCGTGACGCGTGGGATCGTCGAGGCTGGTGCTAGATGGATGAGGAGATGAATAAGTAGACCTGGAGATAGTGTGCGAGGCTGAGTCGGCAGGTTGAGAAACACCGGCAGAGGCGGGAATAGGGAGCCACGGGTCTACGAGAGAGTTGTCGCGCTGATCCTGGGATGATGAATACATGGAGAGAGGAGGTTGTGACGGAGCCTGAGGAGTATGTACATAGTTGGACAGTATTTCCTCGGAAGGAGAAGTCGTGAACCGTGACTGTTTAGATGGAATGATGTTGTAGCTTGGATAGGAGGACGGACGAAGGCGAAAAGCTGAGGCGTTCAGATCGGGGAGCGAAGAGCTGTGTCGGAGGAGTAGCATCAAGTAGTACACCCAAGGGGAGAAAGGACAGAGAGCAATACATAGACGGGACGAGGGTTACATATCCGACGCTCATGGTGTACACTGAGCCGAGAGAGAAGCACCTGATTCGTTCCCTTTCGCAACACAGACAGTGCACTTTCAAGTTTCCACGCCCCAATCACACATCGTGTTCCCTTCCGCCGCTGACAAAACGTCATCCAGATTCCCCTTCTAGAACTCTCTTTCATATTGCCAATTCAAATCTCCAATCCACTCCTCACACGCCCGTTCCAAATTAAACCGCCCCTCTCATAAATTAAATAAGATCAATTCCCTCCGACAAGCTGGGGCCGTAATCCCTTATCTGGCACCACCCCCCACCTCCTGTCGCGGCGCCACGTGTCTCCCACCGCCTTGCACTTCTCTCCCACCCCCCACGTGTTGCAGTGTAGTGACTAGCACCTAGGTGGTTCCATTCGCAGACACAGATCTAACCATATCCTTCCCCTTTCTTACAACGTGGGCTACTCACCCTTGCCTTGTCTTCAGTTGCTATGCACTACGCAGCATCACCAATGGCACTCAGTTAAAAAGGAAGAGTCAATCCAGGTCAATTATTGGTCAATCAACAACGGAAATTTGGCAGATTTACCATTTTAGGTCATTTTACTATCATTTTGACTTCAGCTGACTTCCAGGCTGATGATGTGTATTGCTTCGTGTATCGCTTCGTCATTGTTGAATTAGATCAGTAAGCCTACATTCCATTTCAAGAACTCCGCGTGTCATGAGGATATCGAAATAATAAGAAACAAAGTGTGGTTGGTAAAAGAACGAAAGCATTGTGGTTATGCAGGATATACGTGGTGGAAGCTATTTGGATGTGAGAAGGACGTATAAAACAAGGGTGTTTGCGAAGCACACCTCGAAGTCCCTAGAGACAAGACGAACGGACGCCCACGCGACACTACCGTGTTGTGACCGGTCGCCGTGTCACGCCCAACAATCCATACACAGGATCATCCCGAGGTGGGTCTGCATGGACTTCGAACCCATTCTCACGAAGTGCAGCAGATGACCCCGATCGACCAAAGCCAACAGGATCAGAGAGTGACCCGCTGGTACGCGGCACCCATTCAGGAGTCGCAACATGAGAGACGTCCGGCGACGGGTCCATCGCCGACAGCCCAGGTCTGAAACAAAGTAAATCAATATCCCTTGACGCGACGCCTAGATCACTTACACAGGACGCTGGCCGTCGGGATCGGTGTACGCAAACCGGCTCTCGTGCACAAATGACGACCCACGCATGCGGCCGCCCCGGAGCTTGGCAAACGTGCCTAAATTGTCGCGTGCCTGATCCACGGCAAACGAAAAACCTGGCTCAGCGTCTGGACGAGTCGTGGGGAGCAGTTCTCGCTCAGGTAGCAGCTTTAACTTCTTGAAGACACGTTCACAAGGCTCATTGGGGATGAGACGGATGAGAACGCCAAGAGGAAGCGAAACACAGCCAAGCCCAACCGAGATGCACCATTCTCTAACGCCCATGCGCGTGACGCCGAAAGCGGCGCCACCAACGAAACATATTGAGACTTGTACGACAACCTCTGATGGAAGATTTTAGCCACCCAACACAGACCAAACGAAGGCGAGGGGACAAACCAATGGTGGTGATGGCCATGAAATACCGATTCATCGACGCACCCTCAAAAACGTTCAACTTTTCGTCCAGCCGTCGGCAGTTGAATAAATTGAAGATCTGCGCAAACACGAACGCATTGAAAACAAGCGTCTGCACAATCTCGTCGTGATGCTTCTGTAGAGTAGGGTCGTCGGTATGATGGAATCCAAGGATTCGTGGGCCAAGGAAATGGAGGGCGAGGGTGATGATGATCTGATAGGCTGCCTGTCCAAGGATCTGTTTGGTCATGTTAACGGTGATCAACGGATCCGGCTTCTTGTCAGGATTTCGATCGAGGACTAGAAATGCCGGGTCCGTCGCAAGCGCAAACGTGGCAAAGGTACCCATGATAATGTTGATCCAAAGCAACTGAACGGCGCCTAATATTGGTTTTTCCGATGACGACGCCAGTGCCCAGACGATCATGACGATGACGGTCGTAAAGTGGCTCGAGATCTGGAATTGAAGAAATCTGCGCACTGAATCGTTGACGAGGTTGGCCAAATCGACGCCGAAGTCTTTCGCCTTTGGATCGCTCCGCGCTTCACTGCCTGTCCATACGCGATTTTCTTCAAGACTTCGCGGAGACTTGGCGTGGACGCCAACGGAGACAGCAACGACGGTCATCTCGTTTTGTGTCAGGGTCCCGATCTTGTTGGTGCAGACGACTGATGCGTTCGCCATGGTCTCACACTGATCCGAGCACCCCCAAGAGATTCTCTTTGGACATTCGTTTCGTTGCAAAGGCCAAGGCATGAGTGACGATAAGGGGTAGCCCTGTTGGGTGTTATTAACTTCTGGAATATTATCATGAGCGAGGGAGCTACCTTCAGGAACGGCGACGACCACGAGAGTCAGAGCGACGATAAAAATGTTCACGAAGGCTATTCCCTTTTCACTCGACGTCCTGAATGACAGCTCAGTATTTGCTCAGATGCAAGTAGAGGTACATGAAAATACCTATGGGGATTATTCGTTCCGAGTTGAACGAAGTAACGAACGAGAAGCGCAGCGAAAAGGAGTCCTCCTGCAATACTGCCGATCTTGGCAATGATCTCGGAAAGGTCATTCAGTTTGAGCTGTAACGGCGTGTTCTCCGAGTCGCGTCGCAAAGCTGCAAGTCAGTCTCGTCAGAGAGTGTGAATACGAAGAAGAGAGAGAAACGAACCCATCGTGATACGGCCATTGAAGTTCTTGGACCCAAAAGAAATAACGACGTAGGAGCCAACCCCTTCGACAACCTTACTTCCGCTGATGATAAAGCAATCCGTGTGTCCGAGTAACTCCAAGCCAGAGGAGTTTGTCTTCCTTTGAGAGGCGCTGACACTCTCGCCGTCACCAGAGGGCCCATCAGGGTCAAACTCCAAGAGGCGCTTGTCTCCTGAGCGCGATGCATTCTTCATAGGAGAGCTTCTTGATCGCATTCGACTCTCCCGTCGCACGTGACTCGTCGCACCGCACGTTGTGTCCAGAAAGGAAGACACCATCACAAGGAATAACCTCGCCCAGGCTCGAGCAGTACCACATCACCAACGACAACTTGGTGTACGTCGATTTGCCGTTCTTCACCGTCACGAATGACCTTGACCAGACGTGCCTCTCTCTTCTCATCGAGCGCCTGAAATTGCCTCTCCCTCTGCCAGTCATTCAGCGAACCAACAGCGACGACAATAAGGATGGCCGTGATGATGGCAACGCCTTCAACCCAATCCACGGGGTGATCCGCTTGAGGGCGGGTTGTGCCAAAGTCTTGGGAAAGGCCAAGAACAAGCGATGCTACGGCGGCGGTCGATAACAAAATCTGCGACACGCGAACATCAGATACAAGGAATGAGTGAGGTATCTTTGGGCATACTAAGACTTTGTCCTGGATTGCCAGCCACATCAAGAGAAGTAAGCTCTTTCCTGGACGTTTGGGGAGAATGTTCTGTCCATATATGCGTTGTCGATCCCTTATAGTCAATTCGTAGGCGCTTGCTGAATTGGGGGAGGAAGGACGGCCCACACCCTGAACCACCGCCAAGAGTTGCCGTGCTCTGGGGCCCTTCTGGCACAGATGTAGGAGATGTTAACGCGATATTCGGCTTGAGCGAAGTCATCTCCACGCCGTCTGAGGTCGCAGCATTGGTCCCTGAATCACGTGACCCGTATCCCGTGGTACTCAGACCGCGAACGCGATCCGTCCCAAGACCACGAAGTAGACCCTCTACGCCACCCAACTTCTCGAGGTTCTCCAAGCTCTTGGGGTTAACGAGACTTGCGAGCTGAAGTGGTTTGAACGCAAAGGGCTTGACATTCAAGTCAGTTTGTGTTGTGTCCAAACCTACGTCGGTCTCGCCGCGCGATGGATGACGGACGCGCTGTACAGCCCTCTTGAAGAAGTTAGCCACTGACGAAGGGTGAGAGGTGTCTGATCCGGCATCCACGTGAGGATTAGTGAAGGAGGGGTGCGTGTTCGGCACGTTAGATTGACCGGAGTACACGGGGCTGAGCCCAGGATTCGAAGGATCTTCGCGGCCGGTGAAGATACTACCAATGCCCGTTCTGCCCTTTCGACGATCTACCTGCGGCGGAGAGGTAAGAAGACCCAAAGAGGGCAGGCTGACATGATCCTCTGGGTTATTCTTGCGTAATAGTGTAGAAGTGGCCCAACGAATCGAGCCTGACGAGTGGGCAGATAGAGTGGGGAAAGACGGCTGATGCGAGGATGATAGGTCAGAGGTACGTGTGGCTGGATGGGCAGGGACGTCCGGATAAATTTGAGAATTTCTCGGAATTGGTGTTGGGAGGGAGAGAAAGTCGTGGATATCAAAAGTTGAGCTTGTACTGCCGTCAGGAAGGGGTGGGAGAGTGTCAGCAGGGGATGTGGGGGATGAAGTGCCTAGAGTGGGACTATGGTCCTGTTCACCAACTACGGCGATTTCCTGGATGTTCAAGTCATCAGAGGCCATATGAACGAGGGGGGAAAGGGTTCTAACAGTGCAGATATAACCGGGCCAACTGAACAAATATAAACCTGAACGCGCCTGAACCTGCGCCTGACTACACCTTCATAAGAAAAGCGGTGTTTCTTATGAAGGTGTAGTCACGGTTAGTCGCGGTTGAATTTCCGATTTCCCGGGCTCGGGCCGTGTGGACATAACCGTTCGCTCGGTCACCCGAATGCGGTTTAGGCGCGGGGTTTCAGGGGACCCAAG
>JAKELI010000253.1:0-67061 GCA_021525025.1 Lactarius hengduanensis | reverse complement strand
CACTGTAGGCCAATGTGAGCTCATTGGCAGAATCTACACATTGCAAAATGGGCCAATACGAGCTCGTCGGCAGAATACATGTGTGAGCATCATGGGCCAATACATGGTCGTCGGCGGACTATGTGCATGAACACCATGGGCCAACACAAGCTCGTCGGTAGATTACGCACATGAGCACTGTAGGCCAACACAAGTTCTTCGGCAGAATACACACATGAGCACCGTAGGCCAATGTGAGCTCATCAGCAGAATATACACATTTGCACAATGGGTGGGCCAATACAAGCTTGTCGGCAGAACATGCGTGTGAGCATCATGGGCCAATACATGCTCGTCGGCAGACTACACACATGAGTACCATGGGCCAACACAAGCTCATCGGCAGGATACACAAATGAGCACCGTAGGCCAATGTGGGCTCATCGGCAGAATATACACATTTGCACAGTGGGCCAATACAAGCTTGTCGGCAGAACACGCGTGTGAGCATCATGGGCCAATACATGCTTGTCGGCAGATTACACACATGAGTACCATGGGCCAACACAAGCTCATCGGCAGAATACACAAATGAGCACCGTAGGCCAATGTGAGCTCATCGGCAGAATATACACATTTGCACAGTGGGCCAATACATGTTTGTTGGCAGAATACGCGTGTGAGCATCATGGGCCAATACATGCTTGTCGGCAGAACACGCATGTGAGCATCATGGGCCAATACATGCTCGTCGGCAGATTACGCACATGAGTACCATGGGCCAACACAAGCTCATCGGCAGAATACACACACGAGCACCGTAGGCCAATGTGGGCTCATCGGCAGAATATACACATTTGCACAGTGGGCCAATACAAGCTTGTCGGCAGAATACGCGTGTGAGCATCATGGGCCAATACATGCTTGTCGGCAGAACACCCGTGTGAGCATCATGGGCCAATACATGCTCGTCGGCAGATTACGCACATGAGTACCATGGGCCAACACAAGCTCATCGGCAGAATACACACACGAGCACCGTAGGCCAATGTGGGCTCATCGGCAGAATATACACATTTGCACAGTGGGCCAATACAAGCTGGTCGGCAGAATACGCGTGTGAGCATCATGGGCCAATACAAGCTTGTCGGCAGAACACGCGTTTGAGCATCATGGGCCAATACATGCTCGTCGGCAGATTACGCACATGAGTACCATGGGCCAACACAAGCTCATCGGCAGAATTCACAAATGAGCACCGTAGGCCAATGTGAGCTCATCGGCAGAATATACACATTTGCACAGTGGGCCAATACATGCTTGTCGGCAGAATACGCGTGTGAGCACCATGGGCCAATACATGCTTGTCGGCAGAACACGCATGTGAGCATCATGGGCCAATACATGGTCGTCGGCAGACTACGCGCATGAGTACCATGAGCCAACACAAGCTCATCGGTAGATTACGCACATGTGCACTGTGGGCCAACACAAGTTCTTTGGCAGAATACACAAATGAGCACCGTGGGCCAATGTGAGCTCATCGGCAGAATATACACATTTGCACAGTGGGCCAATACAAGCTTGTCGGCAGAGCACCCACGTGAGCATCATGGGCCAATACATGCTTGTCGGCAGAACACCCGTGTGAGCATCATGGGCCAATACATGCTCGTCGGCAGATTACGCACATGAGTACCATGGGCCAACACAAGCTCATCGGCAGAATACACACACGAGCACCGTAGGCCAATGTGAGCTCATCGGCAGAATATACACATTTGCACAGTGGGCCAATACATGCTTGTCGGCAGAATACGCGTGTGAGCATCATGGGCCAATACATGCTTGTCGGCAGAACACCCGTGTGAGCATCATGGGCCAATACATGCTCGTCGGCAGATTACGCACATGAGTACCATGGGCCAACACAAGCTCATTGGCAGAATACACACATGAGCACCGTAGGCCAATGTGAGCTCATCGGCAGAATATACACATTTGCACAGTGGGCCAATACAAGCTCGTCGGCAGACTACGCACATGAGTACCATGGGCCAACACAAGCTCATCGGCAGAATACACACACGAGCACCGTAGGCCAATGTGGGCTCATCGGCAGAATATACACATTTGCACAGTGGGCCAATACATGCTTGTCGGCAGAATACGCGTGTGAGCATCATAGGCCAATACAAGCTTGTCGGCAGAACACCCGTGTGAGCATCATGGGCCAATACATGCTCGTCGGCAGATTACGCACATGAGTACCATGGGCCAACACAAGCTCATCGGCAGAATACACACACGAGCACCGTAGGCCAATGTGAGCTCATCGGCAGAATATACACATTTGCACAGTGGGCCAATACATGCTTGTCGGCAGAATACGCGTGTGAGCATCATGGGCCAATACAAGCTTGTCGGCAGAACACCCGTGTGAGCATCATGGGCCAATACATGTTTGTCGGCAGATTACGCACATGAGTACCGTGGGCCAACACAAGCTCATCGGCAGAATACACACACGAGCACCGTAGGCCAATGTGAGCTCATCGGCAGAATATACACATTTGCACAGTGGGCCAATACAAGCTCGTCGGCAGACTACGCACATGAGTGCCATGGGCCAACACAAGCTCATTGGTAGATTATGCACATGAGCACTGTGGGCCAACACAAGGTCTTCGGCAGAATACACACACGAGCACCGTAGGCCAATGTGAGCTCATCGGCAGAATATACACATTTGCACAGTGGGCCAATACAAGCTCGTCGGCAGACTACGCACATGAGTACCATGGGCCAACACAAGCTCATCGGCAGAATACACAAATGAGCACCGTAGGCCAATGTGAGCTCATCGGCAGAATATACACATTTGCACAGTGGGCCAATACAAGCTTGTCGGCAGAGCACCCACGTGAGCATCATGGGCCAATACATGCTTGTCGGCAGAACACCCGTGTGAGCATCATGGGCCAATACATGTTCGTCGGCAGATTACGCACATGAGTACCGTGGGCCAACACAAGCTCATCGGCAGAATACACACATGAGCACCGTAGGCCAATGTGAGCTCATCGGCAGAATATACACATTTGCACAGTGGGCCAATACAAGCTCGTCGGCAGACTACGCACATGAGTACCATGGGCCAACACAAGCTCATCGGCAGAATACACACACGAGCACCGTAGGCCAATGTGGGCTCATCGGCAGAATATACACATTTGCACAGTGGGCCAATACATGCTTGTCGGCAGAATACGCGTGTGAGCATCATAGGCCAATACAAGCTTGTCGGCAGAACACCCGTGTGAGCATCATGGGCCAATACATGCTCGTCGGCAGATTACGCACATGAGTACCATGGGCCAACACAAGCTCATCGGCAGAATACACACACGAGCACCGTAGGCCAATGTGAGCTCATCGGCAGAATATACACATTTGCACAGTGGGCCAATACATGCTTGTCGGCAGAATACGCGTGTGAGCATCATGGGCCAATACAAGCTTGTCGGCAGAACACCCGTGTGAGCATCATGGGCCAATACATGTTTGTCGGCAGATTACGCACATGAGTACCGTGGGCCAACACAAGCTCATCGGCAGAATACACACACGAGCACCGTAGGCCAATGTGAGCTCATCGGCAGAATATACACATTTGCACAGTGGGCCAATACAAGCTCGTCGGCAGACTACGCACATGAGTGCCATGGGCCAACACAAGCTCATTGGTAGATTATGCACATGAGCACTGTGGGCCAACACAAGGTCTTCGGCAGAATACACACACGAGCACCGTAGGCCAATGTGAGCTCATCGGCAGAATATACACATTTGCACAGTGGGCCAATACAAGCTCGTCGGCAGACTACGCACATGAGTACCATGGGCCAACACAAGCTCATCGGCAGAATACACAAATGAGCACCGTAGGCCAATGTGAGCTCATCGGCAGAATATACACATTTGCACAGTGGGCCAATACAAGCTTGTCGGCAGAGCACCCACGTGAGCATCATGGGCCAATACATGCTTGTCGGCAGAACACCCGTGTGAGCATCATGGGCCAATACATGTTCGTCGGCAGATTACGCACATGAGTACCGTGGGCCAACACAAGCTCATCGGCAGAATACACACATGAGCACCGTAGGCCAATGTGAGCTCATCGGCAGAATATACACATTTGCACAGTGGGCCAATACAAGCTCGTCGGCAGACTACGCACATGAGTACCATGGGCCAACACAAGCTCATCGGCAGAATACACACACGAGCACCGTAGGCCAATGTGGGCTCATCGGCAGAATATACACATTTGCACAGTGGGCCAATACATGCTTGTCGGCAGAATACGCGTGTGAGCATCATAGGCCAATACAAGCTTGTCGGCAGAACACCCGTGTGAGCATCATGGGCCAATACATGCTCGTCGGCAGATTACGCACATGAGTACCATGGGCCAACACAAGCTCATCGGCAGAATACACACACGAGCACCGTAGGCCAATGTGAGCTCATCGGCAGAATATACACATTTGCACAGTGGGCCAATACATGCTTGTCGGCAGAATACGCGTGTGAGCATCATGGGCCAATACAAGCTTGTCGGCAGAACACCCGTGTGAGCATCATGGGCCAATACATGTTTGTCGGCAGATTACGCACATGAGTACCGTGGGCCAACACAAGCTCATCGGCAGAATACACACACGAGCACCGTAGGCCAATGTGAGCTCATCGGCAGAATATACACATTTGCACAGTGGGCCAATACAAGCTCGTCGGCAGACTACGCACATGAGTGCCATGGGCCAACACAAGCTCATTGGTAGATTATGCACATGAGCACTGTGGGCCAACACAAGGTCTTCGGCAGAATACACACACGAGCACCGTAGGCCAATGTGAGCTCATCGGCAGAATATACACATTTGCACAGTGGGCCAATACAAGCTCGTCGGCAGACTACGCACATGAGTACCATGGGCCAACACAAGCTCATCGGCAGAATACACAAATGAGCACCGTAGGCCAATGTGAGCTCATCGGCAGAATATACACATTTGCACAGTGGGCCAATACAAGCTTGTCGGCAGAGCACCCACGTGAGCATCATGGGCCAATACATGCTTGTCGGCAGAACACCCGTGTGAGCATCATGGGCCAATACATGTTCGTCGGCAGATTACGCACATGAGTACCGTGGGCCAACACAAGCTCATCGGCAGAATACACACATGAGCACCGTAGGCCAATGTGAGCTCATCGGCAGAATATACACATTTGCACAGTGGGCCAATACAAGCTCGTCGGCAGACTACGCACATGAGTACCATGGGCCAACACAAGCTCATCGGCAGAATACACACACGAGCACCGTAGGCCAATGTGGGCTCATCGGCAGAATATACACATTTGCACAGTGGGCCAATACATGCTTGTCGGCAGAATACGCGTGTGAGCATCATAGGCCAATACAAGCTTGTCGGCAGAACACCCGTGTGAGCATCATGGGCCAATACATGCTCGTCGGCAGATTACGCACATGAGTACCATGGGCCAACACAAGCTCATCGGCAGAATACACACACGAGCACCGTAGGCCAATGTGAGCTCATCGGCAGAATATACACATTTGCACAGTGGGCCAATACATGCTTGTCGGCAGAATACGCGTGTGAGCATCATGGGCCAATACATGCTTGTCGGCAGAACACCCGTGTGAGCATCATGGGCCAATACATGTTTGTCGGCAGATTACGCACATGAGTACCGTGGGCCAACACAAGCTCATCGGCAGAATACACACACGAGCACCGTAGGCCAATGTGAGCTCATCGGCAGAATATACACATTTGCACAGTGGGCCAATACAAGCTCGTCGGCAGACTACGCACATGAGTGCCATGGGCCAACACAAGCTCATTGGTAGATTATGCACATGAGCACTGTGGGCCAACACAAGGTCTTCGGCAGAATACACACATGAGCACTGTAGGCCAATGTGAGCTCATCGGCTCAATGTACACATGTGCCAAATGGGCCAATACAAGCTTGTCGGCAGAATACACGTGCGAGCACCGTCGGCCAACACATGCTCGTCGGCAGACTATGCACATGAGCACCGTGGGCCAATACATGCTCATCGGCAGACTATGCGCATGAGCACCGCAGGCCAGCGCAAGCTCATCGGCATAATACATACATGAGCATTGTAGGCCAACGTGAGCTCATCGGCAGTATATACACATTTGCAAAATGGGCCAATACAAGCTTGTCGGCAGAACACGTGTGTGAGCACCATGGGCCAATACATGCTCGTCGGCAGACTACGCACATTTGCACCATGGGCCAATACGAGCTTGTCGGCAGAATACGTGCATGAGCACCGCGGGCCGATGCAAGCATCTCGGCAGCATACGCACGTGAGCACTGTAGGCCAACATGAGCTCGTCAGCACAAAACGCACAAGGACACTGTGGGCCAGTGCGAGCTCATAGACAGAATATACTCATGGGTGCTGTAGGCCAACACAAGCTCATCAGCAGAATAAATGCATGTGCATCCTGGGCCCATCCGAGGCCTTTGCTTGGGAGGTGTTCTACCTGTTATGGGCCATTACCATCTCATCGGCAGGGACAGTACGTGTGCATTGTGGGCCGATGCGAGTGGTTTGGACGGCATTTGTCCTACTAGCTGCACTGATCATGTGGGCCCACACCAACTTTGCGTCAGGAATATTGTGGACAACTTATCGGCCCATACGAGATCGTTCACAACACAACTTCCTGGGCCCATACGTATATATACACTTTATACTATAATGGGCCCACACGGGCTTTGCCGATGCACACGCCAACTTTGCACATGGGTTCTACCGAGTCAATAGCAAGGATTTGCGTCATGGGCTCAAACGGTATCTGTCCCTTATGGACTGATTTGGACTTGGCCGGACTCTTACGGACCACTTTTGTTTATCTTTATTGTCAGAGCTATATATGGCTCTTATTGTTCTCTATTGTTAAGATACCGGTATTGTCTGCTTTAGGCAGCTATTGTTCTCTGCCCTCCAATGGCATTTCTCCCTCTGGCGCACAGACCATTCTTACCTAAGCGTCCTGTATATAAGGACAGCTGTTTTCGCCTCTACACTTCAGAGTTCCTTCTACCTCTGAAGTGTAAGTTCCCTTTCTCTTTACTCTCCACTACCTTTTACTCATAGACGTTCTATAGAACTTGTCTGTCTAGGTGTGTAGTAGTGTTAATGGAGTTCCTTCATCTGTAAAGTGGGACCTGTCAAAAGCTGTCACCGACCGGTCCTGACCGGTCGGTGACAGCTTTTGACAGGTCCCACTTTACAGATGTTCTACCTCTGAAGTAACTTGTCTGTCTAGCTCTTTGCTATTAACTCTTCACTCGTTAGTTCTGCGCTCAACAGTGCGAGCAGGTTGCGAGGTTGGTGCTTGGTGCTGGGGTGGTGCTGGGGGGATAGCATTCGTAGAGGCAGTCGCACTGTACCAGACGTGGGTGTACAGAGCCAAGTCCGTGTGGGTTCGAAGCAAAGTGGGATCCCGCGGGGGCCAGAGGGGTCAAAAAAATAAAGATGATGCGACCAAAGCCGCAAAGGAGGGACGACAAGAGCGAGAGTGAGCGAGTAAGACGAAACGAAACGAAACGAAATGAAGGTAATGCTGTCCGTCACGGTGGTGGAGAGACCGAGACAGCGACCAGTGGTCATGGTTGCAAGTGGCCACGGTAGGGCCTGACTTCGAACGGAAGGTCACACCTGCATGAGATGGAAAGGGAGGAAGTTGGCGACATGAGCGCCAGTGTATTCAGAAGAAGGGAAGGGGATTTGTATACAGGAAAACCCGTAGCTAACTTACGTGCTAAGGGTAAGTCAGTAGAAATGGGTGGCAGGCGGGAGCGCAGAGGTCATGGAGACAAGACGCGGGAAAGTGGCCTGGGCTCATGCGGCCGCGGCTCTTTGTCCATCTCAACTCACGTCTTAACCTGTATGCCACCTTTCCTTTCCCTATAGGACTCCTTTGTTGTGAATTAGAGAAGCGCCGCCACTGTGCCGCCACTTCCACCTGGTTCGAGTCAGGCCCAAACTTGGGCACTCGAAACTATTCGCCTTTGTCTTTTCCCATCCTTTGGAGGTTGAACATTGAACGTGTCTGCCTCAGGCTTCAAACTCACATTGGACCCCTCAGCGTCCTCACAATGTGGTTTCTCTAAAATATTCCAGCAGGTCTGGACCAACTCAACCTTATTCCCACCTCAGCACCTTGCAGCGTGACTCCAGTCTTGAGCCTGCTACGTCGAACTTGAAGAATCACAGGTAAATATGCAGTAGCACTGGCAGTCGTTTCCACGCCAGTTCCCTCCCATCGCAGCCACACCTCGATGGCAATTGGCCCAGTCACCCATGCTCCAAGCCATGCTCAGCGTGGCCCATGACATCATTTTACAACAAACACTTTTCTAGTTTACGGCGCAATGAGCTAGATCATCAAAAGTGAGGCCTAGTGAGGAATCGATTAGAAGGCGACTTCCCCAAAGGTGCTTCTCGACTGACCTGAGACTTCCAAGTATTCCTTGGAAGTTGTATGGCCACACACAGCCCGACGCACACAAGGGAAAGTAAAAGTGCGTACGCAAACTGCCCGCCCAAGACATTGTTCTGCAAAGAGAAGGCGAAGAGCGATGCAGCGGCGGCGGGTCCCACCACAGGCTGGGTCAAGACAACCGTCTGTCAATGCACAAGACCGTTCAGAGTGCCAAGGGATCGCCTGTTCGGCGCGGTTGTCACGATCTCGTGCCATTTCCCTGCGTACTCTGGCCTCGTTCTATTTCCCTTATTGACTCATGCTAGTAGAAGGGATTGTCTTGCTGGCACCAACATGTTATCGGACCCAATCTCGGTTCCCTATGCCTCATTGCCTTGTCTCTGCCTTGCTTACTTACTTCTCATGTTCCATACAGTGTTCCTGCCTCATGTTGTGGAGCTGCCAGCAAATGTATGTGCTGGCACTTGTAAACCCTGTACCCTGCCTCCTAGTATATAAACCTACTGTAGTTTACCCTGTAGTCTCGATCTTGGTCTTTTTAACAATATAGCCCAAACTTCCCAGTCCTCTCCCCTGCAGTGTGCAGGCCACCGCTCTTTCGCTTAGCTAAGCAACCCGACCCGCCGGTCCGGAACGATCCAGGTGATCGTAACAGCGGTGGAAGAAACAAACATGAACACCAAGCCTTTAAAGAACACCGTCAATCCAAGTCCACAGTTAGGGACTAATGGAGCGACTCAACTGAACCCCATATCCGTGACGGATATCGCTAAGAGCTGCAGCACAATCAGCAGCCACACGACGCTCGCCATCCCCGAACCACATGCCAGCATATTCTCAAACGGGAACAGGGCGTGGGACATGCTGGATGTGACTCATCTGTAAAGTGGGACCTGTCAAAAGCTGTCACCGACCGGTCCTGACCGGTCGGTGACAGCTTTTGACAGGTCCCACTTTACAGATGCTGCACCGGCACCGAAACGCGCAACGATGCACAGGAAGAAGGCAATTTGGAAGACGGCGCTCATGCAGCCGTACTCGGATATCCATAGACTGATGGACGCAGGAGTCAGGCCGAGCCCGCCGAGTTCGATCACGTGGACCAGGTGAGCAGTATGAGTGCCGGAGCTGCGCTGTCGAGCACATCAGGAAAAACCCCAATTGTAAATTGGGCTAATTTTGGTTTGTTGACAGCAAAAACAAATTTTAGCTCATTTTCATGTAATTTGTTACATCCGTAAGGTCATTTTATATGGAGTATTTGAATTGGCGTCAACTGTTTGAATTGATCCAAACTCGTTCACAATTTATACGATTTCAATGACCCAGTTGTACGCCCTGGAAGTGAGCCTATGACAGTTCCGATCCTAGGAGCAGCCCATAAATGCATCAGGAAAATATCACAAAAACTTAGTGGGCTTAGAGTGCTTATTTACTCTAAGCCCTTTCTAAGCCTCTCAAGCTGCTTATTTTCTGCTTAGTGAACTAGTCATTAAGAATGAGTAAAGTCTAAGTACACCTAAGTTTGTCAAGCAGTTAAAAGCACAGACATCGAGTAAGTAGAAAGACATCAGTAAGTAAAACTACTGTCTCTACTGTCGCCATCCCCCACCGCCGGCGGCCGCGTCACCATTCCCATCGCCACCGTCACCATTCCCGCGGCGCCATTGCCATTCCTGCGGCACCATCGCCATTCCCGCGGCGCCATCGCCATTCCCGCAGCACCATCGCCATTTCCGTCACCCCCTACTGCCCTCCCCTCTGCCGCCGCTTCGTGGCCGTGGTCGCGGTCGTAGTCGCGGTCGTGGTGTTCATCACGGCGTCTTCGCACGGCCGACTCGTGCCATTGTTGCGCGGTCGCTGTCCGGTCGTTGCGCGATCGACTGGCGCCGTCATTACGCAGTCGTTGTGTGGTCGTCACGCGACCGACTCACACCGTCGTCTTCGCTGTCGTTGCGCGGTCGCGCCGTCGTCGGGCCATCGTCGTGCTGTCGCCACACCATCGGTGGTCGTCGTGGCAGTCGTCGTGCCGCCGCCACGTCGGCTGCGTCGCGCTCGCATTGATCCATGCGGCGGTGGTGGTGGTAGTGGTGTGTACTTGTCCACGTGCGGCAGTGGCGGCGGTAATGGCAGCGGTGGCGGTCAGGGGCACAACTCGACTTAGAAAAAAAAAAAAAAGTCGGGCGGAGGCCGAATCTGCGGCGTGGGAAATGTGTGCCACAGGACACGTTGACAATTACCCAGTTGTAGGCTCAAAAAAAAGCTTCAATGTCAACTGCCAACTGGTGCGTTTGTCGCTCTTTTTTCTTTTTTTCTTTCTAAGTTATTTTTTTGAACGGCCCTCTTCTTGTTATCATACCCGTCGCCGCTGACCACCTCCCACAGGCTCCACGGGCGGCACCATCGCACGCACGCAACCCACCACGACGCCATCGCCTGTCCCTTGGCCCCCACACACCCTGACTGGCGACACGGCCTTGGCCCAGTTTTTAAGATACAGTTTTTTTCTTTTTTCTTTCCTTTTGTCTCGTTTTTCACCAGTTTTACAGAGCCCTCTGTTCTCTCAAGCCCCCGTCGCCATCTCTGCCTCGCGGCACGCAAACCCTGTTGCCAGCGGCCTCCAACCCTGGCAACCCATCACCGCCACCTCCGGCCCATCATCGCCACCTCCCACCTATCGCAGCGGCCTCCAACCAATCGCCGCGGCCTCTGACCCATCACATGTAAGTTGCTTACTCCTTACAGCGTGCAAATGCCGCCACGACGCTACCCCCACACGGCGTGGAATTTCCGCCGCTACGACACCGACGACGACCGACGTGGAGGGGGACCATGACGACCGACGCGGAGGGGGATGACGATGACGCGGAGGGGGACGACGACGACGCGGCGGGAGCTACGGCGGCGAGGGCGACAGTGGTGACAGCGGCGAGGGCGGCGTGGCGGATTGGTAGCGGCGCGGCGGCACTCCTAGTACTATAACCCCTTCCTTTGTGTAGTAGTAGTACTCTTTCATACTCTATGATGCAATAAATATGTTTTTCTGTACACCTGTGATGGATGATTCAAGACTCGCTTATTGAACTTAAGTTACTTAATATAGATACTTAGATCTTGTCTTACTTGGTCCCAGACCTTTGCTTAGCACCCCAAGTCTTGCCCCAAGTCCAGAATAAGCCGGGAAAAGCCTTGGCTAAGTCATTTTTAATGAATCGACTTGGCTTAGTCTAAGCATGGCCATGCTTAGTGGCTTTGGGCTTAGCAGTGCTTAGAGGCATTGTTAAGCATAAATAAGCATAAATAAGCACACTTAAGTGCTATTAAGAAAAACGGAGATTTTCCTGATGCTGGGGAGCTCTATGCCACCGGCGCTTTGAGCATCTGTAAAGTGGGACCTGTCAAAAGCTGTCACCGACCGGTCAGGACCGGTCGGTGACAGCTTTTGACAGGTCCCACTTTACAGATGAGTCACCACGGGAGATACACTTGGGAAACTAGTTTTACAATAATGGAACTTGAACGTCATGTTGCAAGTGGCAATCGCCGGAAGTGGTGGGTCAAAGGAACGTAGAGGTACGTAACCGAAGAACTTCCAGACACAATAGGTAGGGACCTTACTCGAATTCCTTTGCGAATTCCTGTTCCATGTCTGTACAGTACAGCGTAATCCAAATTTTTGACATAAGCGGGGTTTGAAAGTCATTGAACGGCATGGACCGAGATCGTAGGAGTTGATGTTTTGAGCTGCGCTGTCGAGGATAGGGATGGCCCGGTCCGGTGCGGTCCGGTTCGGAGACCGTTTTTTCCGAACCCTGAACCGGACGCGGGTCCAGTTCGGGCTCTCAGGCCGAACCTAGAACCTCTGAGAGGTCCGGTCCGGTTCAGGTCCGGTTCGGGGTTCGGAAGGGTCTGAACCCGAACCGGACCCCAACACGCATGAAAAAAAAAAAAATTCTGCAAAAATCTAAAAAATATTTACAGGAGTCCTACAGCTATTCTACCTGCACCTACACCCCGCGAAACCCATTCCCGTGCTCATGGTCATGGGTAGTTGTTCCATCGTGAGGCCCTCCCCTCCCCACTTTGCAACCCGAGCCAATACCCGATGTGGTGGTGCGAGGGCGGTTAGCCGCTGTGTGGCAGTAGCCTTGATCTGGGGATGCGTGTGCACCGTGCACGTAAGTGGCAAGTGCAATACGAAAGGGAAAGAAAAAAATACCTTGTCGCAATGGGTGGCCCGCAAAGATGGACGAGTGGAAGGAGCTGCGACGGCCATCTAGTCTGCGCACGTTCACAACGGCCATCTCCCGTGCGGCGGCCAGCTTGGCCCATGCATGGTTGGAATAGTACTTGTCTTGCATGAACTTAGGTGCAAGAATCAGTGACGCTAAGAAGGCCCGACAGGGACACTTACAATGGAGGGTAGAGAGGGTAATCACCAGGAACGCAAAGTCACGAATCTTGACGAGGACTCAGGGTGCGACGGAGGATGCCCTGTGCGCCTGCTGCTGCTGTTGGAGTTGGCCGGGTGTCGGTGTTGTTGGGCTCAGTGCGAGAGAGGGTAATCCCCGGGATGCGGGCACACTTCCTTAGACGCAAGAATCAGTGACGCTAAGAAGGCCCGACGGAGACACTTACAATGGGGGTAGAGAGGGTAATCCCCGGGAACGCAAAGCCACGAATCTTGACGAGGACTCAGGGTGCGACGGAGGACACCTTGCACGCCTGCTGCTGCTGTTGGAGTTGGCCGGGCGTCGGTGTTGTTGGGCTCAGTGCGCCCGAGTTGGCGCTCGTGGTGAAGTCGGCGTCAGGTCCGAGGATTGCGGGCGGTGCGGGCAATGCCCAAGTTGAAGTCGGGCGGGAGCGCGTTGAGGAGCGCTGGGAGAGGGCGGCGGAAGCGTGGCGGGAGACAGGAGAGGGTGGAGCGGGGCGAGAGGAGGTCAGTGAATTGTGCAAGGATCTTAGGCCGGTTGAGTCTGTCGGCGCGGTGGAAGTAGAGGGAGGGGAGGACGGCTGGATGATGGTCGTGGGTGGGTTTTGGTTGCTTGCGAGAGGGGTCGTGGGTTGGGACTCGGAGAGGGGCGTACCATGGTCATCGACGGCTTTGGCGACGACGGAGTTGTCGGCTGTCATGCGCACGGTTTATGGTGCGTTGTCATTGAGGTGGTTTTCCGAGCCAACAAGATGCACCAGATCGGTTTGTTCTTGATGCACAAGGGATCTTCGGATGGAGGGCTTCAATGTAACACAGCGCAGTTTGAAGCACGCTACACGAGGTTCGTGAATAAACCTGCACGAAAGTCTTCAACGGGTTAGCATTGATTCGAGCCTGTTCGGCAGAAGAAAGGTCAGTGTGCGTTGCTGGTGGCTTTGTGTTGTCGGGTTCGCATATTGAGTGGGGGAAATCTGGAGTGGATGTTGATACAGATGACGATGACGACCACGAATAGCATCAGGACTCAGGAGTGATCAAGGGACGGACCTTTTTTAGTGTCAAACCCATCTCGCTGGTTTTGAAGGTAAAAGAGGCCCGGTCGTTCACAGGATGTGAGCGCTGCGCTCGTCACTTCGAGGACGCCAACTCGAAACTTCGGGTATCGTGAGGGTGTTGTTGTCGGCATGCGCATGGTTGGTGGTGCATCGACATTGAGGCGGCAAAAGACGTACCAAGGCAGGAGCGGTCAGAGTGGACGGCCGAGAGATTTTCAGGGCCTTCCTGAAGGGAGAGGGTTGCCATGTTGTTGAGGGACCAAATACAGCAGCTATTGGAGAAAGACGCACCAAGGCAGGACCACGAGTTGTAGTGGTGGGTGGGCGGTCAAGAGATTTTCTGGGTATGGTAACAGCGTACGGTTGCAAACCCGAGCCCGTGGCCGGCGTGCCCAAACTGCGCCAACTTGAAACTGCGCAAGACTTATGATATTATACTGTACTATAGTATCTGGCCTAAAAGTGCGCACAACTAGCAACATTTACGAAATAGAGATATCTAAATAGGATCCAAGGAATCTTCTACATCAATGAGACCACCAATGTCCCACTCTGCTGCCACATGAGCCGCTGCTTCGTCACTGGCATCGAGAATGCCATTGCGAAAAGCGCTCTTGATGATCTGGAGCGCCTCAAATGTGTCTGTATTGAGTCGATTGCGTAAGTAGGTCCCAGTGAGCCGACCGCTCGAAAAAGCACGCTCTGAGGCGACGGACGACCCTTGAATTGCAAGATAATCTCGGCGATGCGGGAGAGGGTAGGATAACGGACTGGAATTGTGCTAACGGAGGCATGATTTGTTAGTTAGACGTCTAACAACATAAACAATACACTTACGCCCCACCATTCAACGAGCCCTTCCGTCGGCTGCTCACGTTTAGAATCTAAATACCCGTTTAGTTCATTGCGAGGGTCAGCGACACCATCGTTGTCGTCATCCTTAAGTGACAACTGTATCCAATTTGATCCATAGCCTATATTGACATTGTTTACTAGATCTACGTCAATGTAAGATAATCGGATTGGGTATTATAGTACGAACCTGGCTGCGAAGACGGGGCTACAACGTCTCCTCTAACGTCTTGAGCTGCTTGATTGTATTTATCAAACTGGATTGAAGCAATCAGTATCTGAACCACACGTTGAAACAATGGAGGACTTACAATCCCGGCAAGGATCGTCTGGGTACGCTCAACGAACTCGGGACTCCAGTACCCCCTGATGTATCCTAGTTTGATTGAGGGATCGAGAACTGTCAAGTAGATTAGTCAATCGCACCACGAACCATACCCAAGTCGTCTGACGCACCGGTGCACACTACATACACATGGCAGGTATCGAGTGTTCGATACCACTTCGAGAGATTCGAAATGCCAGCGGCTATGGCTTCTCGGATTGGCCCAAAGTCAGGGTTTCTCTCAGCGGCTTCCATCGACGAAAGTAAGCACTCGATAATCGGAAAGACGCGGGAAACAGTGGGAACGCGTTCGGAAGAGAATTGTTGTTGAGCCTGAGCAGGGTGCTGCGTTACAGTTTAGCAAATGGCCGTGTGAGAGATATGGATTACCGCGGTACCCTGAGTATTCGACGAAGTAGATCGAGCTTACTCCATTCGTCTGGGCTAAGCTTGAAGTCCGCGTAACTCTTCTTCTGTAGGTCGGGGACATCTGTGCTATCGTCGGCGAGCTGAATAAACTTGGTAATGCCCTGGTGATTAATGAGTTAGAGTGCGACGATGGAACGATAGGGAGACAGGAAATACCTTTCTCAACAAGAATGCGTGCTCGAGCAAGTCAAACATAGAGGACCAGCGCGTCCGAACATATTTGACAAGTTCGAGAAGGGGCAGACCTTCCTCAGCACAACACTTGAAGAAAAACGTGGATGCCTGTGGGGAAAGTCGGATCTGAAGCCTATCAGCTTTTGCTCATAAGAAAAAGAAAGATCGCGCACCTGATTGATAAAAGCCCATAACTTTCCGAGGGTGTCCCCGGATGCAGTACAAAGTTTCGTCCTCTTCCGCATCGCCCGTTGCCCGGTCATCCGTTGCAATTTCCGACTCCATGGTCCAGGCAATTTCGACTGAACTGTCTCGACAATATGCTTGGCTGCAAGATGTACAATGTGTGCAATGCACCTACGGGGTGTTGGCAGCTATTCCGAATGACAGACTACCCACGTACCTCACACGACGATCCGAAGCTTTCCATTCACGCTCGAACGTGTCCAGCTCGACTTCGAGGTGTCTCATCATCTTGTCGTTGGAGGTAACGTTGTCCGAGGTGATCCATCCGACCTAAGTTACTTCGATTCAGTCGAATCAAAGCTTTGTTAGTACGCGTCACATACCTTGGACGTCAACCCCGATGCCTTGAAGATCTCCATCACCAACTTCGCAAGGTTGGCGCCACTGTGATTACCTTTAACTTCTCGGAACGCGAGAAGTAACGTGCGAAGACTCCATTCAGTGGGAGACTCCCGGGTGCTATGGACCCAGTGTATAGTTACTCCAAGGTATGGGTCACGGGCTAGTGATGACCAGCCATCCAACGTCACTGACACTTCTCCAGGTATGCTCTAGTGTGGATATGTGAGCTCGAGCGCTAGGGAAAATCGTAAACGACGCTCACCGTAAAGAGGTCATCCAAGATCTCCTTGACCTTTCGGGCTTTTGCATGGACAGCCCTGGCAACGCTCGCGCGGTGGGGGATATCACTGTCTTTAATACCTGGACGTAGAAACTTAACGAGTCGACGGAATGCCGCACGCTCCACAAGGGCAAAGGCCTATGTGTCACGAGTTGAGTATTGTCACATAAACGGCCTTCGCACTTCTCACCTGGTCGTCGACCACTACCAATTCGACGATGTGCTCCATCAGCCCCTCCTTCGACCACTGTGGTACCTTGACTGCAGTCCATCCTTCTAGCGTTCCTTGCTCCTGCGACTTACTTCCCGTCGTTGGCTCTCTCACGGCACTTACGACGCGCTCATTCGGCTTGACGTCTTCACTGTTGGCATCCGGCCAAGTATGGTTCTCCGTGAGTCTTCCATTGTCTAGCATCCATAATCAGCTACTGATTATACTTCTTCGGTCCATGACTTTACCTGATGATATGTGTGCGACACGTTGAAACATTTCCTGTCAGCCATATCTTGCACAACCGACACAACCGCGCATCCACGTTGCTCTCGGGGTGTTTGCCATCCTTGAATATCCCTATCAAGTCAGCGATCTTTTTATTCTTCCCAGTACTCGAGCTGCAGTTTGGGTTTCTTAAAACCCTGTATGCGTTCTGAGGTGAGTCGAAGCTTTCTAGGGAGAAAGTTCGCTTACCTTTGCGTCTTTATTAGCCATTTCGTCCAGCTGCGAGAACTGCCACTCATCATCTGACGACTCTCCTTTCTCATCCGACATGTCGTTCTCCCAATGACGCTCGTCTCCCAATTGACGCATCGTTCTCCCCAATCGATGTGTCGTTCTCCCCGATTGACGCAGTCATTCTCCCCAATCGACGCTGTTCCTCAAACCATCTGAATTTGAGGATTTATTTCCACAACCATTCTGAGAATCCTCAGCTGCGCGTGCAAATACACGACCTTTCAGGTGTTTTGAGGGGATCCTCGATGAGGCTGACATCTTCAGCGTCCGTTTGACCAGCCCAGACCTTTTTTGGGTTTTTTCTTTTTTTGGCGGTTGTATCTGGTTGTCTTCAGTCTCTGAGGTGAGTGCGACTGCCCTTCTCTTCGTCTTCGATGCCCGCGCGCCATCACCGGCCAGCGTTTCCTTGGCTTTTGCCGTAGGTATTCGGTGGCGAGTGGGTCGTCGGCTGTCCGACTCGGTGGGACCGCCCACATGTTCTTCATCTACAGAGCGCTGACAGCGTTGCAGTGACGCCAAACGCACTCAAAGTGGTTTGGGTAGGGGGGCCACTAGGTCGCTGAGATAGGGCGCTCTGGCCTTGGGAAGGTGAGTACGAGAAGCGCCAGCGACCAAGTAATGTGCACTTACGATCAGACCTAGGAATGTCATCCGGGTCATGGGGCCATTCCATTTCATGTGCCTCCTTGAGGCCGCCGTTTGGGGTACACGCGTCCCCAAATGGTTTTGATGGATCCATTTGGAAGTTCGTCAGAAGTTCGTTTTTGACTTACTGAGGTTGTATCGTCCTTGGAAGCCTGAACTTTGAACTCCGTCCCAGGTCGGTATTTCCCTACCACCCCGCCCCAGCTGAGCCGCGTGATGAAATCACGCAGAAAATCGTAAGTCCAATCCCGTCTATTCCTTGCATCCTCCCCACTAATGAGCGGCCGTTTCTCTTATACAAACCAGCAGGCGTTCACAAGACACCGACAACAGTACCACGCCCTGCAGCCCCGTAACAACAACAGTGCCATCACGACCCCCTTGCATGCCGCCTCGCCAATCATCCACATCCACCTGCGGTCTGCGGCAACGCTTTCTACATTCACATCCGCGTCCGTGAAGCCCCCGAAGCCGGCGACCCCTTGCATGCCGCCTCGCCAATCACCCACATCCACCTGCGGTCTGCGGCGACACTTTCTACATTCACATCCGCGTCCGCGAAGCCCCCGAAGCCGGCGACCCCTTGCATGCCGCCTCGCCAATCATCCACATCCACCTGCGGTCTGCGGCGACGCTTTCAACATCCACATCCGCGTCCCCAAAGCCCCCAGAAGCCGGCGACCCCTGCGCCACGCGTCGATGCACCGTCGTTCAACATAGCGGGTGAGGAATGCGCTGCTGGCATCATCAAGGCAGCTGTTGCGAAGGTGGACAACAGCGGCGACGACGACGGTGCAGCATGGCAATAGACGACGATGACGATGACGATGAAGACAACAACGATGACGGTGCAGCATGGCGATAGAAAAGGACGAAGGGGTGGGGCAGGCAGTCGTAGTTACACGCAGATATTATATTTCAATAAACACATTTTTTCCGGTATTTTTAAGACTGCGAGTACTGAGAACCCACCATGCATTTGTGGCCGCTCTTTCGTGACCGCAAGGCCAGCGGTCCGAGGTGCAGTCCGGTCCGGACCCGGTTCACATCAATCTCAGCCAATGGTGAACCCCGAACTGGACCCTCCAGCCGGGCGGCGAACCGGACCCGAACCTGGACCGGACCTCGGGTGCGGTCCGGTGCGGTTCGGGTCCGAACCCCATTCTGGACCAGACCGGGCCATCCAACTGAGTCCACCAATGGAGGTCACGACGTCGACCAGGAGGCCAGTAATGACGAAGTCACCGGCCCTAGATGCCCCATCCGTACACATTCAGGGAAAACACAAATCAGTCCACAACGGGTTTGATGACGGACTCTATCAGTAGCATCAGCCAGAACGCGACTTGGCATGTCAAACTAGCTGAGGAGCCGCCAGTGCTCTACGTATAGTGCATAACATGGGTTTGTAAACCCGCGCAGGTACGTGGGTACCGCTATGCCGGGTATGGGTGTGGGTACGATTTTGGTACCCGTTGAGAACCCGTACCCATATGACGGGTTTGGCGGGTTTTTCGAGTAAACAACGACTTTTATTTACGAGACTTAGACATACATTTGTACATATACTAGCTACTACTACTAACTACTACTACTCATGAGAATGCCCATCGCGGACTCGGAGCCCGCCGTCGTGTCCGAGTTGTGGTGTCGGCGTGTTGTGGTGTCGGCGTGTTGTGGTGTCGGCGTGTTGTGGTGTCGGCGTGTTGTGGTGTCAGCGTGTTGTGGTGTCGGCGTGTTGTGGTGTCGGCATGTTGTGGTGTTGGCGTGTTGCGTTGTTGTCGTGTCGCGCTGTCTGAGTCCCCGTTGACATCGTCGTTGTCGTTGTCGTTGTCATCGACATCGTCTTGCTGTTGTTGATGGCAGGGCCTTGGTGGCGGCAGTTGTGGCTGGTTATCGACTCGTCGTGGACTTGTGGACCTTGTGGACGTCGTTGACTGTGCACGCGAAACGGTAGGGACGGCGGTGGGGTGATGCCATCTTCTCTGGTTGAGGTGTGTACACCTGCAGATGGATGTCAGCAGGACATAAGATTTATACAGTATACTCACCCGACCCGAAAGCGATAACTTAGCAGTAAGGTAGCAGTCACTAGGAACCCACTACGTTTATGTCAGCAAATTGTTGCCCCCATTGTCACGTCCTCTCCTCCCTCGCTCATCACAAAGACCAAAATGTAAAACAGGAGACTGGAAGAGAATAAGATATTCTTTATGCCTCCTGTTTGTTTTTTGAAAAATATTATGATTTGAGTGACATAAGACACAAATTATGTTTCTCATTTAAAACACAATATCTCGACATTTAGAGTCCATCTAAGCAAACTTGTCAAAGTTTGTGGAAAGTCGTGGCCGCACATGTGACGGTAAAAGTCACGTGCACGGTATTAGTCATGCTGACAAAGACAGGCTTTACCGAACATTTTGTTGCCGCTCAGAGAAGGACAAGGAGAAGGATGGTTATCATGGGCTTCACACATTACCACCACAGAGAGTTCTTGAAGTTAGGGGTACCATAGACAGTGATAGACACATACAAGGATATATTGCTTAAAAAATTCCAGAATAAAATCTTTATTAGACCCGAAAATATACAAACCCCAATGAGTTGTGACCGCTTACATAACCCAACCCTAGGGTTTATAGCTTACATAAATGGTGGTGGGTTCCTAGTGACTGCTACCTTACTGTAGTAATGACGATGGCCGCGGCATGGACGATGATAAGGTGACTAAGCAAGGTAAATAGAACAAAACCGGCAATCACCGGCTAGAACCAGAATTGGGAACGCACGCTTTCACTGTATGGCCTGCACCACGACAGCATCAACCAGCACCACACACGCTGCTGACCACAACAACCCAACAGCGACAAGACTTCGCCAACGCGCCAGCCCCCAGCCGAACTAGCCACCAACTGCCAGCGCCGTACCAACACCAGTCCCAAATGCGACGGTGGCAGCACCCCAACAACAGCTATGACCAAGGCTACAACACCATCGGCAGGATCAACGGCGATGCAGCGGCGACGATTCCACAACGATCAGCGTACAACTCCGAGCGACTCGACCACGACGACAGGATGAAGGGCGACGACAAGGCAACGAACGACGACCGTGACCACGACGACGACGCAACAGACGACGGTGGCGATGCGACGACAGTGGGGGACAATGACGATACAGCGGATATTTGTAGATTACAGAAGGGATGATGTATTTGAGTAGACGTAGTACTAGTACAAAGATAAAATGCCAAATTCCGAGCTCACGACGCGCCGCGCAGCATTCGCGTTGAGGTTATCATGCTGACCCGCAGTGCTGACCCGCGCGGGTTCCGGTACCCGCGCGACCCGCCGGAACCCATACCCGTGTCCACCGGAACCCATACCCGTGAGCCCGGGTACGGGTTTCTGGTGGGTGTGGGTGCGGGTAGAGGTCATGTCACCCATGGGTTACCCATGTTATGCCCTATCTACGTATCAGTGTTGTACAAGTCAGCCTGACTCCGGGGGACCGGGTCAAATGGGTCATAGTCAGCCGGGTCAGTCCGGGTCAGTTGACCCTGGTCAAAGGTCAGACTGAGGGTCAGACCATTTTTGGAATCACATATTCTGCTTAGTCATTACGGCTTGTGCCGACGGGGAAATGGCCCACCCAGCCCGAAGTTGTGATAAAAACGGAAAGTGGCGTGTGGGAACACACATGTGAGTAATGAATCTACGACACACAGGATTTCCCGAATATAGAAAGGTATCACATAATCTGACTCTAACGGGTCGGGGTCAGACTACCCGACCCGGGGACGCGGGTCTGACCCAGTCAGACCCGCGTCATGACAACACTGCTACGTATAGTAGTAGCAATTGCGACAATAGACGGGCGTAGCGACCGATTCGATGACGAACTCACCGAAAAAAAACCATAGCAACAAGACAAGATAGAAGATGAATGTTGTGCGCAAATTTCGATGAAGCCGTCTGAAGATGGCGGCGCTATCCGTGGGCCGGAAGAGAGTCTAACATGACCGCTGCACGTTATCCTTTGCGGGTTGTCATAGACAAAGTAGGGTACAAAGTAGGGTCTTCATGGCTCCAAGTCTTCACTGCTTTCGCCATCAACATTATTGATGGCCGAAACTTGAAGACAACCAAGCAGAGCGAGTTGTGGCTCTGTACAGGTCACGGAGACAGCACATGGTTGACACGCTCATAGCGGCCTACCACATTACGTGGGTCATTGCGCACAGGGCACAGTGGTGGCGCACCTTGCGTACGAACGGCTCTCGCGCGCGGAGCAAGAAGCGGAGAGGTAGTGATGGGAAAGTTCGGTTCGGTTCGGTTCAGCACCCTTTTGGCTGAACCGTGAACCGAACTTATGGTTCGGTTCGGGTGTTTGGCCGAACCTTGAACTGAACCCTCGGTTCAGGTTCATATCGGTTCAGTTCAGTTCAGGGAGGGTCTGAACCCGAACTGAACCGAAATGACAAAAACCGAAGATTTTGCTTACGTAATCACGCCAAACGTGCGGAGTCACCAGCTATGTGTAGTGTTGCCGCGAGTTAGAGTCCACACCGGTGTGAACTCTAACTCGGACCGAACTTTCACAACTCGACTCGACTTGAACCCTCGAGTTCACACCGGTGCAACTCGGGAGTTGTCTCCAAAAACGCGCTGCAGATATTTCCTTCGTCGTATTCTTGATCCATTTCTGTCCCCACTACCAAAATAACAACCTCATGTGGTCTGTACCAAAATAATGAGTGCATACATTGTATTAACAGAGACTCGGAGCCCTGCAAACGAAAAACTATAGCGTGTTTTGTGAATTTTCTCTCATTTTCGGCTGTTTCCATCAGAATGTCATCACATGACTCACCTGCCATGCGCTGTCGCTGTCCCCCAACTCTTCCTCCTTGCTTCCTCCACCCGTCGCTCTGAATCTTGCCGCACACACACACAGTCTCTTTCTCTCTCTCCCTGTTGCTCGGTTTCCACCCTCACCATATGCCACTCATTCTGTACCCTCTTACCTTACTGGCTCGCTTCGCATTTGTGTAAATCCTTCTGTATTTAAAACCCACTCTTGTTCCCTAATAGACGGCATTCAGTTGCCACTGTTTCCCCCTGTTCGTCTCGGAAGTCAGACCCAAAGGACATTGCTTCATTTCTCGTCGTATTGTGCTTTCGGGTTCATTAACGTTCATTGTTCAGGTTGCTCGGGTTCATCGGGTTCTGAGCAAAGAGGCGTGGGAACCTTCGGAATTGAAGGCTTCCCATTGGCTTATGTTTGTTGCTGAACTCCCGAGTTGCACCGGTGTGAACTCCCGAGTTAGAGTTAACGTCGAGTTGGCAACTCGACTCGGACCGCATTGACTCGCGGCAACACTAGCTATGTGTACCGCAAAAGGCGTATTAACGCTTTTGTGGTAGAACATCAAAAAACAATCGCATTAAAGTTGCATCTAAATCTAACTATTACTGAGTTTCGATACGCCCGACTCCTCTCGTGCGTGGCCGCGGCGGCCACCACTATTCACACCGGCGGTTCCCATGACCTCGTCGACGATGCTGCCAAGATCGACGGCGTGGGACGGCGACGTGAGCGGGTCCGTGAGCTGCGACACGGCAGACGGGGGCAGCCACACGCTCTCCTGGAAGATCGAGCCGGACTCGGACGCGCACGGGCGGAACAGACGCGGCGGGGACGACGGGACGGGCGAGCCCGTGCGCTCGTGCGAATACGCGTACGCATATGGGAAGGACGGCGGGTCGATGCTGCCGCTGCTGCCGCCGCTCGGGTGCCGCGAGATGCGCGTCGCATGGTCGTTGCCGTCGTCGGTGTAGTCACAATCTAGCAGTGGATCGCGTTCCCGGAGGACACTTGCAGGGCAGCTTCGCGGAACGCCTCGGACAATGTTGGCTGAGGGAAGGGCAAGTCCTGGTCAGGACAGGATGAAGAAGCGAGAAAGGAGCAACATACGTGTGCGTGTGTCGTGCGTGCGATGTCCTCGGCGCTCGCACCGTATTTGAGCGCAAGGACATCCTCTGCGATCATCTCGCCAGCATTAGGACCTATATCCATGAAACTCAGCAACTCGGTCCCAAACGCGGAAAAAAGCACACGTACCGATGATGTGCAGCCCGAGGATGCAGTCCGTCTCCGCCTCAACGACTCATCTGTAAAGTGGGACCTGTCAAAAGCTGTCACCGACCGGTCCTGACCGGTCGGTGACAGCTTTTGACAGGTCCCACTTTACAGATGGAGGAACTTTACCTGGCCCTCAGTGTCCAGGTTCGTCTTGGCCCGCGAGTTCGCAAGGAACGGGAACCGGCCGACCTTGTACTTTACACAGCTGTCATTGTCGTTGTCGTGTTGCCCTGTCGTCGCCGTTGTTAGCGCCGCTGTGCTGGTCGTGTCGTGGGTCAACGTCGCCCCACCGTCATGGTCGTGGTCACTTCCAAGTCGTCGCCCTTGTCATGCGGCTTTTGAGCGGTCAAGGTCCTATGTTAATAAACAAAATTATGTTAGTAGAAAGTTGTGAATCCAAAAAAAAAAACATTTAGCGTCCTGAGAGCCTGAGCTGCAGCATACCGCGAGAGGGACGAGACGTGGGAACGCGCGGCTGGTTTATTGGTGCCCTAGTGGCCATTTGTGAGTCGCCGTTGTTCAAGTTGATCCAATGTAGCGACGTGAGCGGGTGAGAGAGAAGAACTGAGGAGGCGATGAGAGAGGGATTGCATCTGTAAAGTGGGACCTGTCAAAAGCTGTCACCGACCGGTCAGGACCGGTCGGTGACAGCTTTTGACAGGTCCCACTTTACAGATGTGGGGGAGATAACAAGCCACAATGCAGTCGCCATGCGCCGCCACACAACGCCACACACAAGCGCACAGTTTCAGATTTGTGAATCCGACACCTCGCACACTTTTGCACTTTTGGAATGGTAATATACTTCATTTCGGAAATGTTCAAAAATTGTACATTTGCCAGTATGAAAAGTTCGGTTCGAACCTGTTCAAACACGGTTCACGACGGTTCACAAATATTGGGGTTTTGCCGAACCCCGAACAGAACCGTTGGTCCGGTTCGGGTCAATGGCCGAACCCGAACCCTGAACCGGGGTTCGGTTCAGGAAAGTTCGGGTTCGCACCGAAGTTCGAACTGAACTTTCCCATCACTACGGAGAGGTCAGACGTACGAGAGCCCGACGAATGGTCGGTCCTTTAATGTACACATAGAGGTCACCGGTCTGTGTCGTCACAGGTGGGAGAGATGGTGTGGGTGGGTGATGACTGAGGGAGTGTGGATGTGTAGAAGAAGGCGCCACTTGAGCGTCGCGAGTGTGCAGGTATTGATCGGCATAGGCTCTGGTGTATGCACTTTGTCACGGTGTGTATGCTTATTACTGCGCTGATGGCTGATCGTGGTTGGGAAGGGCTGCTGAAGGATGGAGGAGGTATTTCCGCTGTGGAGTACATGAACCTATTGAGTGTGGCGCACGTCTGCGCTGGTTTCGCGTACGGGGATTAGGTCGTACGTTTCTGTCAGGGAACCAGCTCACTCCAGATGATCCTAGTGTCGGCGTAGCATATAAGGGGATAAGCCCAACAAGATCGCGGGTGGATCACGCTACATACATGACTGCCCCGTTTGTCCCAGAGTAAGCCTATCCCAGCCATCTGGGTACGTCATGACATTTGCGATGAAGATATGCTGTAGTGCAAGTCAGTCCGACAGCATTCAAGGCAGAGGAAGAACTTGAAGCTCGCCTTTTTATCGTAAGCTGAGACTCACCGTCGTGTGGACAGGAAGAGGGGGTTCGAAGGCCAGGAACGACAACTGGAGAAAACGAGGGGTGGAATATGAACGAGACTCAGGTCAACGATTCCGATTTGCAAACTTTGGGGTGCCCTTTGGGCGGGGCCGACCTCGAGAATCACCAAGTCGAACGAATGAAGGAGAGAAAGACTATTGCCCCATTCGGGAGGAAGCAGCACGCCTCTAAATACATGAGGAAAGTGCTTAAAGTGTATGCAAGTAGTAAGGATTGTGAAGAAGTAAAGTAGGGCGGACAGGGAAAATGTGGGCATAATGAGTCAGAGCACAGAAAAAGGACGCGAGAACGAGGCAACTTGAAAACGTGGAGATGAAGACATGAAGGTACAGTACGAACCAGGCGCGAGAGAACAGAGACGTCAGGGGGCAAAGAAGTGGGGGTCGACATGGGAGTGGCAAAAAGAAGGCGATCGACCAGTTGACAGGGCGATATGACGAGGATGTAAGCGCTGAGAACAGATACGGCACGAGTCTGAGGCGCGGGGACGCACGACCTGCCTACGAGTGGCCTACCAGAGGCCGTGGTCGGTGCCAGCGTTGTCCTTTGGCATGCTGTTTGGGAAGGGAAGAAAAAGAGGCGCAAATGATAGACGCATGGATTGCGCATCTAGCTACTCATTTTGGGAAGAAAGAGGATAACGCGGCGAGGGCGAAGTGACGATTAGCGTGGGAAGTCAAGACAGGGGTGTAACTTGAAGTTCAAGTTGCGTCACTATTACCACCTTTCTGGTGAGTCATGGACCGTATGATGAACACAATTGTGACAATGCCGAAAATAATGGGAAGGAGAATGAGGGTTTTCGAGAGCCGTGCGGGGCTGCCAGCTGACGCTGAGTGAGACCCATCACTGGCAGAATGCCCTAAACCTTGCTTGAAACTGCCCGCCAGAGTGAGCTCTGTGCCAAGCTTCGTGCACGGGTGGTGGCGGGACAGGGAATGGGGGTGATGATGACGGTTTTGGGAAAGGGGGTGATGATAGCGATAAGACTGGGAACGATGAAGGTGGACAAGCCTGAGACACCGAATCCATGTCTGCGGTGTAAAGGTCGGGCAAAGGCGATCCGGCTAAGTCTTGCCGGTCAGGTAACGAATATCTGAGTGGGCCGGTTCAGTTAACGAGGGAGAACGCGCGAAGTCAATAGACAATAGAAGAGGACTCGGAGTGAAGATGGACGAAGGCGAAGAGGACTTCGATTTAAAGGGGGATTTTAGGGGCACGAGGATGAAACGATACATTCCTTTTTATAGTTATCTACATTTTCTGAGGCAATAGAGGTAAAGCAAAGCAAAGTAAATACGCGCGGGCCATGAAACAGTGAGGAGGGGCCCGGCAGCGTAGTATACGGGCGCCTGGTATGCACTTAGGTCACGGTGACACCAAAGAAGGAAAAGGTGAAAAGAGACTGACAGTAATAGTAGGCCACCCTGCGTTGATCACCACCAACAATTGGAAGATCGTACACCATCTGATGTTAACTTATTAACAGAAAACAAGGATAGTGTCGTGCTTTGTTGATGTAGGGTGTGAGTCATGTCGTCCGCGAGGCGAATTGAAAGGAAAGAAAAATGTCAATTTGGAATGTAGGGAGACGAGTTCGTTTCGGTGGTGCATCTACGTGGACTTGGGAAAGAAAGGCGTCTGCTCTGAGACGGTGAATGGCGAGGATGCGAGCGCAGAGAACAAATACAGCACGAGTCTGAGGCGCGCCCTAGTGGTCGGTGGCATGTGATGCAATGCGGTGTGGGCCTAGTAGCGTGGTGACAAAGGCGACGCGAACGTCGGTCGTACAAATTAACGGCTCTTTCTCGGATTTCCAACACGCAACCTGGGACTATTCATTCTCATACAACATTTCTACGTGCAACTGCAATCTTTCTTGCCAAGTGTCAAGAAACTGACTTTAAACCCTTTCAGCGTAAAAGTGATCCTCGTGGCTTCCTCAGAGACTCTGCAATCCCAAGGAATGTCTCCGCTAGCTGAACCTGAGACGATTTCAACATTCTTTCCTGTTCTCCTCGCAAAGTATGCTTTGGATACTCACTGTATCAAGAGCAACGGTGAAAGCGGAAGCGATGCTCGTCGCGGGTCCACGATCACGGGGGGCGTTATTCTGGATTTCGAGCGCCAGTTGAGCCATCCTGCGGAGAGAAGAAGACCTAGAATCTTGTCCAAAGGAAACAGAGTGGAAAGATAGCGGTTTCCTGCGAACCGGTAAGCCACATAACAACCATAAGAAAATAACGACTCACCCAAGCTGAACGGCAGAGCGACAAACATCTTGGACCGAAGAGTCAGAAACTGAACATTCTCCATCAGAAAGGAATATCATGATGGGCGTCCTGGTACAAAAAGTAGTAGTTTCGCAAGCGTAGAGGGCAAGAACACGTCGCTGACCTCTCAGTGCTCCAGTGCTGCGTCATGACACTCTGGCCAGATCGGAGAGCTTCCGCAAAATTCGTGCCACCGGAAGCTTGGTGGCCGAGCAGGATAGTTAAGAGTTGGTCCGGAGAGCTCGTGAAGTCATTGGAGAGAACTCTTGTAGCACATTCATTGAAAAGGACGACGCTATATGCATCACGCCGTGCACCGACAGTCTGTTGGCCTGCAGTGACAGCGGCGTGGCGTGCAGACCAAAAGCTGTACAAAGCTGAGTAAACTGCGCCGAGCCTGTTATTGGCGCTCCGCATGATTTGGTTTGTTGCGGGTGCATTGGCCAAAGGACCACGGTCAGTGGAAGACATAGAACCGGATCTGGAACAGGGTAAGAGACGTAAAACCTATTGACTGGGACCTGACCTATCTATGACGAATATCCTGCGGTTCCCCCAGGTTTTAGCGGATTTGATAGTGCGACAACTTGAAGTAAGTGCTTACACGTGGAAAGCTTGCTGCATTACAACAGGATTCCTACATTCGAAGAGATGCCCATCATTGGATGCATAACCAAGGCCATTGACGGGAACATTCGGATTTCTGGCGGGATGGAACATAGGCAGTGTGCAATACGACGGCTGCCCCGTCCTTGAACCATCAACCGCCGCAGAGTGTTCTGGCCCTGGATTGTGTTTTCCCAGTCCCGAATGATGAGACCGTAGCGATTCTGTCAACGTGGCAACACACCTGGACACATGGCATCGCTGCGGTAAAGTGTCCAGTCAGCTGACGATTCGACAGATTCGCACCAAAAATGCCCACAAACCATTTTGCAAAGTTTATCTGTTCATCACGAGTATATGGGTCTGGGTGACGGTCTTGGTAAATACTTCGGTGGAGAAAAAGAGCAAACACGACCTCTGAAGCCTGAGAAAAGTGTTAGGGGACGGAGTAAGCACGACATGCCAGTGCCCGGGAAGCATGACGTACCCGTTCTACGCCAATAGAGGCCGTGAGTGACAAAATCCTTGGGCCTATACATATCTGGAGCTATCCTTGTACTCAGGTGTTGCACTTCTGTATCGCGACAAGTATTGCTTCCGCCAGAACGACAATAATCAATATGGACGTGTCTGCCCTGCGATGAACAAACGAGATTGCACATCATCGGTGCTCCCCCGTCGTTTGAAGAGAACTTGCGACCTCCCAGTTCGAGACTTGTCCCATCGGGACCGTCGACGGCCCAATGAGTTTGCGTCATAGATCCGTGACTGGTCTCATGCTCGCGCTGATTGTGACCTTGTAACGACCAACAACTCGCATTAATGTCTCAAATGGCGCAAGGGACAGCTTTCTTACCGAGTGGCGAGGTGCAATAATAATTGCAGTTCTCGCATCTTTATTGAATAAGTTTCTTTTTTCCTTTCAGCGAAATAATGAAAATCGTACCTAGACTCGCAGAAGTGGGACCGATCCTTGTTATTGGTATGAATATGTGCGCCTTGATGCGACCTTTGTCCTGATGGAATATTTTCAACGCATTGTAGTCGCTTCGCGACTGAATTACGGAAGGCACGTCGTTACACATTACATCTCAGCGAGAATCGCCAAACAAACCTTGAGTGTACTGAGTGACAGGTAACAGAAACTTAGCGACAAAGGTGGTGTTTACTAGCACCATAATCACCCCACCTTTGTGAATTGAAACGTCTCGTGTCTGCCTGTGAAAGTAGCTTCAACAGATTGAGGTTCTGTGTCAATTTGACAAATTCCCGGCGCCGAGCAGAGGGCTTGACACGAATGTACCTCTCTGCTCGCAGCCGTTTAGCTCACATCCTACACGAAGCGAGTTGAAAACATACCCGCACAAGTGATACTCGCACGGGGCAAGCCCATGGAGGTGTGGCTTATCACACAGCCGTTTGCAGAGTTCGCAGGTCGCTGGGCAGAGCCTCGTATCGCACGAGTGAATCTTATGGTCCTGGTCACTGCAGAAAATAGACCGATTGCACAACGGAACAACGGAGACGGAGGGGCACAATATTAACGTGCCTGGGAACAGTACAACGTTCTGGACAGGTGTATGTCTTCCCTAACGGTAAGTTCATGTCGCGGAGGGCGCATGGCTGCAAATTTGCCAAGAACGTCAAGACGAGTTCGCGACTCAGGGAGTGAGCTAATACCTCGCCACACATATGTGATAGTGCAGAGCAGACGTGTTCGTCTTCGGAATGCCCTAAAACCTGAGGACACATGGATTCCTATCGTTCCAGAAAGCGGCGGCTTTAACTTACCTTCGTACACACTTCCAAACAGCCTCGCTTTCCTGACAGTTTACAAGGTTCACCACAGAGATGATCATTGACGACGCAACTGCTCTCTTATGAGAAAAAAAAGCCATCTGTCGCAATAGGTTCACGTACATGTGCTTCCCCGGATGCCCGGCGCTTCGCTCGTTTAAGCGACGGGATATCAAAAAGAAAGGGGACAAGATACGAGAAAACGTACGGTGTTCCACAGAGCTTGAGACCGACGTCGCAGAACCCACAGTTGTGAGCACACTTGTGACTTGTACGACAGTTGTGATCGCCTTCGTGTAGCAGACCGCGAACGCAAAGAAGGTAGCACGATGCACACTTCGCTCTGCAGAGCTGGACGTTTGACTTAATTTCGATGACAATGTTGTCAAATCTTCGGCGCAAATCGTCGATTGCGGCGGGACCACCGTGGAACCTCTCTAAATTCGAATCCACCCAAAACCGGACGTGATTGATACGCCGATCGACCAACCCCTGGAGATACGATGTGAGTCCTGCAATCCACTCAACGTCAGGTATGGATTGACGTGGAGTACTGGGACTCCAAGACTCGAGTAGGGCCGTAAGATACCTCTCAACCTCAGCCGGTGGAATTTGCTCGCGGTCAGAGACAGCAAAGCGGGCCGCGCTATCGTCACTTTCCACGGCAAGGTCAGTATCAAAGTTCTAGGGCTGTCCGTCAGATGCCTCATCACAGGGTTCGGGCAATAAGTGACCTTCAGAGGTTCAAAGTCGGGCTCAATCTCGGAATAACCTGTAGCCAGAGCAATGGGAAGAAGGGGCGGAAAGTGACTTCGCGTGATGCTCTGCCATGGTTCCTGTTGAGAGGGTAAGCTATATATGGAAACGAAGAAGCGGTGCACCGTACGGGAAAGCGTCCCCCAGTCATTTGCCTGAAATCGGCGTAAAAAAGCCTTCACGTTGATAAGAAAGAAAGAGCATACTTTGAGTTTTGCCATGAGTGTCTTGATGGTATGAAGGAATTCTCCCGCAGTCGAGTGCGAGGTTTTTTGTTGGTCAAGTCGCCTTTTGAGAGTCGTAAATGACTTGTAGAATTCTTCGATTCGATTACAGGCCATGGCATGATATCCAATTTACCACCATGCAGGCGTGAGATGAAATTGTCATGTTGCTCTTGTTCCACTATCTTCTGGAACTTCAAAGAAACCTAGACACCACGCGTTTGAGATAATGGTACTGCAACAGATATAGATATAGGAGGCTCACTCGCGAGCGATCTCAAGCTTATCTGGTTCCACAACGTCCTATGAGTAAGGTTATATGAGGCGGCCCTGCGATGTGTTATCTGAGTGCTCGCCTTGATGATTATGACGAGCGTAGATTGGAAGAGCGTGGGATTGCAGCCGGGTCTAAAACGGATGCACTTGACTGGAATGACTGGAAGAGACCGCTTATATCTCGACTGAAGGCGAAGTTATTACGAAAAAGAACCTGTGGGACTTCAGAGAGCCGTCATTGAACAGATGACGATCAACATACCAGATTGGATATCGCTGTGTTGAATAAGACGAGAAGCATATCTTCCTGAGGGGATCTTTCCACCCACTGTCAACACCTAAGATCATTTAGTCTAAGCATCAGTCCGGACGGGCTGGAAGTGGTGGTCCAACCTTCGAAGTCGAGTGCGACAATGAGCGCGTCATCGGTTGGTGTCACGGACATCCATACACCCTCTAAATATGTCAGTCTTGTCCCATATTACAAGTAGTACAACCGTACCCGTTGTCCTCATGGCGCTCCCCGCAAATGACGTGTCCACGAGATGGTTCAACCGAAAAGCTCTTTCCCACGGATTGTTGGCCCTAGATGATACAACCTTTACGGGCTATAGGAAACAGTTTCAATTTCCCCCAATACATCAAAAAGATCATATATGATATACCTTTAAGGCCATATATGACTTGAAGATTGACTCATACCATCCGAACGATAGTTTGTCCCACATCTTGTTGACCTCGGCGCCAAGTAGAGACTGCTCCAAGTCAGAGGAGAGGACACCGTCCGCCAAAGGAATAAATCTGTTCTCGCGACAAATGGCGATGTGAATGGGGATCAGGCAGAGGAGATCGACAAGCCACTCCCCGAAGCTGTAGCGGATACATTCCACTTTGAACCACGAATCACCCTATTTTGGAATAGTTCAAAGTTCCCTACAGATAATTCGATGCGTCGGAGTTCATCGCCCGCAGGCTTCCTTGTTGCCTTTTCGAATCGCTGAATAAGATCAGAGAAATAAGAAGAAAATGGCTTCTTATGATCCCCTGTAACGAATGTCAGGCTCTTTTGACGCCGCTCGCTCAATGAGGTGATTGTTTGTCGGCCAACGGCAGCGACAATCGGAAAACGTGTCCAAACCTCAGCGTGACAGTCCGAGTAGGCTGTTGTTGACAGTCTGACGCCCACCATTGTCCAAAGGATTTCTGCTGCCTTTCTCTTTAAACATAAATTCCGTAACCTTTCTTGTGATGTCGATAGCTATCGACTTCACGCATTGCGCATCGACGTCAGACCCATGAGAAAAATGTTCCCTCGACTGCCCAACGACGGTAAAGGACAGCTCCTTCGAGTGGGAAATCAGGAACTTACCAGGGGAATTCCATCAGTAGAGCCGAACGTCTCCCAATGATATGCGGTGAGAGATGGTCCCGAGTCACTGGGTCTGAAGAACGAGGAGACACGATCCATCGGGTGACGAGTATATGGCGCTGGGGAGTGACTGCAGTTGTATTGAGGCCGGTCTACATTACCAAGAATCAGAAAGCGCCGAATGATCCAATATCAAAGAAAAGATAGAATGGAAACGATGTCCCGGAATATAAAATTAAAAAATAAATAAATAGTGGAAAACGTTGCGCACCTGAATTGTAGAGTGATGAAAGAGAAAATACGGACTTGAGCGCTGGAGTCTACCAACACCACCTCATCGTTTCCACAAATGAACGATACTTGCATATCGATGCATCGCTTGGTTGTACCACGGGATGAGATTAATAGCGCTCCCCCTGTCCTTGAAGTGTCTTGAAGGTTTCATCGAACACGAACGCGTGAAGCTGCAACTTATTGATCACCGCAAGTCAGTAGGAACCTCCCGATTATTTAATCGATGTCGCACTACCTTTACGGAAGAACAAACAGCCAACATTCGTTTCGTTTCGTCGAAGGCAAACAAAAATATCCGGTCCCCTCCAAGTCCCAACTTATTGCGGTTCAGAGTCTTTAGAGGGCCTCCCCGCACAGCTGCATCCATCGCTGCTGGGCGGTGCAAGGTAGATCGAGAACCTTTCTCGATTGACGAGAATAAGAAGGAGTCTTTCATTCTCAGAAGTGGTGGAAGCTGAACAGAGGCGACAAGGTGAGGGACAGTGACATCAACCAAAGCTTGACTCGTACGCGATATCCAAGCCAATCGGTATGTTAAACCGAGATGAGAGCTTGGTATTTACAGTTGGACACGGTATGTGCTTGCGATTCATCTGCATGTTGTGCTTGTCTCCGCTTGATAGGTCCATGAGGTGGACCCAGAACTCGAGTTTCGGTTCTTCAAGTGCCTCTCTGCAACCGGAAACTTTGTAGTCTTAGATCCCCAAAGGTGTGTCAGCTTGTGGGGTCAGAAACCCATAGCGGTTAAATATACTCACCTGACCAATGACTTCCAGAACGTTCGACACTGTCAAGATACAGAACGCTGCATATGATCAGCTGATGGACCAGCTACCCGAGATAACCGAACTCACGAATTCTTTCGTCCTGCTGACTTGGGAGTTGAGATCTCGAATGAAATTGACAAGCGCGTCGCTCAGTACTCTCGCCTGCTTTGTCTGAATTTTTTTCTGTATCTCCATTTTGCAGCTCTCCTGCTGCATGTGCAACACGGCGTGAGTCATCTTCTTTACTATGTCGTCAATCGAGGACGCGAGAGAAGTATGTGCAAGAGCTTCGACTTCCTGCATTGCAGGCTGCAGGCCCCCGATTTCTACACTCTTCAGCCCGATTAGAAATTCTGAGTCGGAGATGGCGCTTGAGATCTTCTTCATTTCCTTTTCAACGCTTTCTTCCTCCGACTCCGTGCCTCCGCCGAAGAAGGGCTGAACAATCCGCAAGCCTTCGCTACTAGACCGGGTTTCTTTCTTCTGATTCGAAATGGGGAGCATTTTCTGTGCCTCGTGGAGATTACCCTCAGAAAGGAGAGTTCGAATGAGCTCGCCACGCTTTTCGGGGTCCAGATCCTGATTCTTCCCATGGAGGTGTCGCACGAGCATCAAACGCTCCTTCAAGAACTTGAATTCCGACCCTTTCACGCTGTCGAACTTCTTCTCAAGATGTCTTCGATAAATAGTGTCGAAACCAAGGTAGACACAACTGAGCTTGTCGATCTGTACATGGGTCTAGGAAATAGGTGAGGTGAGCGCGTATCATTTCCGAAATATCCTACCTGTGGCCTCATGGGAAACGTCAGAATCGCCGTCAAGTCGCAGGCGAGATGCGAGGGAATCACGTCCTATTGATCTAGGGCAAGGCGAACGTTTCAGTGCGCTATAGTCCCAGTACCGTGAAAGAAGAGTTACGGATAGAGCCTCGTCACTTCGTCACAACGGAATTCACGAAGCGCGCGCCGCAAAGAATCCTCTTCATAGTGAAGAACTTGACACGCTGCTTCGTATCTTTCCGCGAACTCCTTCTTGAACTCTTCGAAAACATACTTCTTGGTGGCACTCCACATCTCGCATTGTTCCAGGAAATATCTTCCAGAAGGCCAAATCAACCAAGATATCGATGGCCTTCTCGTCAAGGGTCTCCGACAAACCACGGCATTTTTATTCCTATTAAAGAGGTAAATGTGATGTTTAGCGAAAAAATTGGGGTGCCTGACAGCACTGGGTTAGGTACATGCTGGTGAGCGGCTCGCTGACCCAAAGCCTCGGATCGCATTTGACGCTGAATATGGGTAGCCGTCAAGATCCCTTGGCAGCTTCTCCACGTAAAAGCCGAGGAACAAATATTGACGGGCCAATCGACACCCATCAGGTGCAACGTAACGCGGTAGTATATTGCGTGATATCATCTTTTGATTTGTCAGAAATGGACGCGAACACGATGGGGAGGATGTGTACCTGAAATCCGGGGCGTGACACCGCACCTTCTTCTAGTTCATTCGTCTTTGCCACCTCAAGGTGAATAGTCTGTCGTCGCCGACATCCACGTCAACAGATTCGGCATCACTGTCTTCGCTATGCCAGACTATAGATGCGGATTGCTCAGCAGATAGGAGTGCGACGACTTGATCGCATATCTTTGTTAGATACCTATTCTAAGTGTGAAAGACCAAAAGAGAACTGGACCACTTGCAGGTGCTCACCGCATAAACGTGACTCGGTTCCGGCGAACTGAAGAAGCTGCTGAATCGTCCCAAGTGGAATCCTCAGGCCAGTATATAACATAATGACGTTCGTCCACAGAAACGGTGGGAGAAGCTGTTATGATATAAAGACCAGATGAAAGGGTGGGCTTGTCGCTACCGATCTCTGTCGGCTCAAGTAAGAGACGGGCACTAGTCACGTGATCGTTAATGGAAGCGTTCAATCGCTAGAGCCACTCACATATTGTCGTCCACGGCAGTGATGGATCGCAACATGCGGACAATCTCGTGTTTAGACCCATATATACCGAGTGGTTTGATAGTGAGTTGATCCAGTGCTTTAAAGTCCACTTTTGTGATAGACGCGAACGCTCCAGGACACATCGCATTGACGAAGCGTTCAAGGGATTCTCGTGCGATGATGACCTTATCGACTGTGGTACAGGATCGATCAATGAGAACCACATCTCCGGAAGGCTCCTTACCGAAGCCGTTACTCCCAGACTCATTAATGAGGTCCAGGAGACGATACATGCCCTTGACTTCCGCAGCTAAGTCCACAGGAAATGGTTGAGCGTTCAGTTTAGGTTCTATGACCTTCGTTTCAGCGCCATTGTTGACCCTGAGGTGGCCATCTGGCTGGCCTAGGACGACCAGGGGTGATTAAGCTACATTTCGAGACAAGATCGTCATCCAATTACCTGCCCCATGAGACACTACCTGCGCCCCTGGATCTGGTTTTCCGTGCTGTCGATCTTATGTTGAGAAAAAAAATCACGTTGAGGACAATAGCCAGTGTGAAGAACAGTTGGTGCAACTACCTTCAGGTGGCAGCAAATTCACGTTCGATGCTTTCCCATCTATTAGCACCTGGGTTGAGGGGCCATAACTTGAACAGTAACGAAACCTACCGAGACCACCAGGAGAGTCGAGGTCCATGGGTGAGGGGTCTGAAAACAATTTTGGCGGAGCGTACGAATTGCTTGGGTCCATGTCTGCTGGTGATGAGGGTGATGAGGGTGAATGCAGACCTTAGGGGGTACAGCTCAACTCCTGAACACGGTCCGTTCTCATGATCGAGACCTGCCGAAATTGGGTTTTTAAATGAAATGATTGCACCAGGTGTGACGAGCCGAGTGCTAGACAGGGGAAGCGCAGCGTCGCGGTGCGACCATATAGCTACGTATTAATACCCTCGAGACGAGAAGACGAGCTAGGTGTGCTGCAATGGACGCCTTATGGTACTGGACCCACATTTCGATAGCCTAGACACCAAACCGATGAATCAGGAAGTACTTGGTTTCGGAGAGCCCGAAGTGGAGAGCGTGCGAGTCGGTGCGACCACATTGAACACTAGGCCTATCGGTGATGGAATAGTTAAGCCCTACTGTATTGTTTTGGGTCACGCCGTCACGAAAGGCGTCAACGAACTTTGACGGTGTTACCCGAGAATTCAATGTCCGACTTTGCGTGCTCGCGCCGCACGCTACGGTGAACCCAAGTACAGCCTGAGTACAGTACTACATCGCAATGACATCGACATATCCCTCGAGCTCGAGAACGACACTCTTTCTGCGTAATTATGCTCAGAAGAAGACTCCAGACATAGATGTCCCTAGCATCACTCGCAGTGTATTGCTCGACAACGCTGAGCACGTCGTCTCTCACGAGGGCACAGGTCAATACAGCAGGAATGGATCTGGTGCAGCAGCCTGCGGACTCGCAGCACTGAATTTCGCTAGAGTTGTCTTCTTAAAGGAGCAAGAAGGTTTACGTGATGCACCTCTTCTACAGGCCGTGTTGTCTCGCGAGTGTGCAGAGGTACGGCATTATTACCCCTTGCCCCTTAGCATAGTCTGATCTCCCCAGGAAATCACATCGGTGTGCGCGCAATGGTCGGGAAACCTTCATTTGGAGGTCGACGAAATCTGTCGCGTCCCCGCATTCGAGAAAACTCTAAAGTTGAAGACCACGACATATGGTCAACCTGGAGTCCATCACTTTAAATCTTTAATCACGTAAGTGTGGGGGCATCATATTCTAATGAAGCAGCCGATAAGTCTCCTTAAAGAGATTTGGTCAACCTCGATTCTTCGGCGGTCGTTATTATTACTCGCCCACCCGAGATCCTCGCTTGTTTGAAGTTACGACTTTCGACACGCAACGTCTTCATCATATTTGACTCTCATCCACGCCCGTCCTATCCTAATGGCGCTGGGGCGATTGTTAGCACCTCAGTGGAGGGTATTGCCCGTCGTCTCACCGAACTTCTTCCTACTGTTGACCTTCAAGATGGTATTCTTCAGTGGCAAGCGCAGCTCCTAAGCAATTGTAGCGGTCACGTGTTCGTGCCCCATAGTCTCGATATGTCTACAGCGGCTTTATGGCAAGCGGTGCTAGAGTCCAGTCTCGCACAGCTATCTATGCAAGCGGAGATCTCGGATTTGCGCTCTCAGAACGACTTTCAGACCAGCGAGCAGCAGCGCCTGGAATCCGAACTTAAGGAGGTGGAAGAGCGATGTCGACGACAAGAAAGGACGATTCAAGAACTTAGATCTTCCGCAAGCAACACCCATTCTTACCTTACCGGAATTCCCCAGCGGCACTCCTCATCATCAACGTCTCGATCATTCAACCCGTCATCGTCCAAGACGTCCACTTCCGCTGTCAATCGATACACCGCCACGTCTCATTCCACCGGCTCACGATCAGCTGGTCCACATGACACCCGTGGAAGCCCTCCGGCACTATTTGGTTCGGAGGACAAACCCTCCTACGCGAAGCACTTACAGGGTAAGTTCGACAGCGAAGACCGTGTTCCCCCCGTAGAACGTACCTCCGGTCGATACGCCGCCACTAGTTCACGATCGGCTGGATCACGTGACCCGTCACCGCCACCATACTTTGATCGAGACGACGGTCTCTCGTACGCGAAACGTTTACAGAGTGAATTTGATAGCGAAGACCGCGCCCTCTCCGCCGAGCGTACCACTCTCAGTCGATACCCCACGTCTCACTCACGATCAGCTGGCCCACGTGACACCCGTGGAAGCCAACTGCCCCCTCACTTTGAACCGGACGACGGTCTCTCGTACGCGCAGCGCTTGCAGACTAAATTTGACAGTGAAGATCGAGCGCTCTCCGCAGAACGTATTAAGCTTTCCAAGAACGTCCAACGGGTATTCCAGTGCGGGATATGCATGGAAGATATGCCTGAGGACTCTGTCGCTCGTCCCGATCCTTGTGGACACGCCTTCTGTCGGGAGTGCATGCACGGATACGTTTCTACTCTCCTCAAAGAGCACAGATTCCCCATCCTATGCCCTACCTGCACTGCGGGTAAGGGTAAGGGTAAGGGGGTCACCGGCGGTACGCGGATATTCTCCTCTCCCTCGTCAATGGTCTGACTGCACGGAATGAATTTCATAGAGGTTTCACAGGGTCTCGCCCTCAACCTCGGACTCACTGATGAGCAGTTCAGTATTTGGACCGAGATGGAGATGGTCGCGTTTTCCGTGCTTCTGCACTGTCGAAAGTACGCACGTGGCATCTGCCCGCGTGCTTACTAATCATCAGATAGGTGTCAGCGGTCAATGTTCGTGGCGAGAGATGAACACGAAGAAGCAAAGATCATCGCGTGTCCGCTTCCGGATTGCAGCCACGCCTGGTGCAAGCAGTGCCAACAAACGATCGACTTCAATGGGCCGAAGCATTCTTGCGACGGCACATCGGAACTAGATCACTTAATGAAGCAGCAAGGATGGAAGTATTGCCCATGTACGCTCGTTCTCGCTTGTTGCCCCTATCGCCAACCTATTTTCCTTCCCCCCTAGCTTGTAAGACACCGATTCTGAAAGTATCAGGATGCAATCACATGTCGGTACGTTTCTAATGTGATTTGGCGTTTATTCGGCAATCGGTTGAACCCCCTCCCGCAGTGTATGACCCCCGCATGCAATACGTGAGCGCTATTCACACCGCGCTCTTGATTATGTCTCTGATGTAGATTTTTTGGCCAGACACTTCTGTTACCTCTGTGGCGGTCTGATTGTGAAGTCGGCTCTGGGCCAAGAGGTCAAAGAGGCGACGTCGAACCACTTTAGGTCAAAATGTGCGCTCTTCGAATATCCTGGCGAGTAAGCCGTCAAGATACCCGAAATATGCATTGTCGTTGAAGTGACCGGGCATCGCTACTACATTCCATCATTCATGCGAAGAATGCTTAGACCTTTGCTACCGAGTAACGCACCCCATTCCGTATTCACGACGATATGTAGCAGCTATCCTTCTCTGTATTTCATATACTGTCCAATCGACCAATTGTCTTTTGTTGTCCTCGCGCGTGCAGAGGTCACCTGTGTTCCCCCTGTGACGTACTTCAAACACAAGGGTTTCAAAGTGGGTCTCTCACTTCCAGATTTCCGAAAACCGTGGCTTTCCTTTCCTGTCCTTCGTTGACCGTGTAAAGCCCCTGCGTTGCACACCGAAGTTGCTCCAGGCCAGTCTTCTGCGCGAGTGTATACACGTTCGACGGTAGTGCGGGTTACACATCCTTCGGAAAACCGCAATCACCGCTAGCCACTTCTGAACCCCTTAAGTTCCAGCGGGAGTGGTGCGCAAAAATCTGGTCTGGCGGTCGATCTAGAAAGTCTATTTTGACACTGTTCACAAGTAACGTACATAGCCAGCGCTGTATCTACGGAAAGACGAGCTTGGGGTCAGAGCTTCTATACCGATCTTAAGTTACTTGTGTTGAGTACCCTGCATGTTAATTTGAAGCCAGCTCGTGAATCAAGCAACCACCTAGGCCAGGGCACAATCTGAAACCAGCTTGGATGTTGGATTTGCGTTTGGTCTTTTTGTTCCGTTTCCAGCTCGTCGCAGGTACAGTAAGTTACATTACGCCAGTCCGAGTCGTACTGCGGCGAAGAGACCGGACTCTCTCGGCCAAGGAGCCCGGCGCCCGGCCAAGTCGATGGTCCGAGCCGGTGCGGCGACCATGATTCTTTTCGTGCTCCATGTCCATGATTGACTTCAGTTACGCTTGTCTTCCGCGCACATGTACACATGCGAGGAATCGCGCCGGGGTATTTCTATTTCGAACACTACATCGACGTTCGAAGCTCTACGAGGCGCAAGACCAACCATCGGACTTTCCAAAGGGCAGGGGCAAGGCAGGGGGGGGTCGCAAATCTCGCAAATCTTGCAACCCTTTTGAGTTTGATCTATACTCGAAACACGCACCAATTCAAAAAACACGGAAATGGGGACTGTCAAGAATAACATAGGCAAGAATGCAACCCTAGATGGCCAAAATCTGCGGGTCTTCCGCTGGCGCTTGGTATTTTCCTTCGGAACTCGCGGACCACATGATGCTCGAGAGGCAAGTGTCGGCACGCCTCATGTAATACACTTGTGTCGGCTTCGATCAGGCGGCGAGAAGTTTCATACCATTGGGCGCGCTTCTACCGATTGTATGGTTCCTGCTTCTCTAGGCCTTCAACGTCCGGGGAAGGGTACATTCAAGTGAAAGATGCCACGGGGTCCTTCCGAGGAGACTTGTTATAAAGAGGGAATGGTACGCTATCCTTACCAACCTCCTTCATCTGCCAGGGTTCTGAACACACACTTTCTTTTTCCCTGTACAAAATTCATATTCTCCCTCCTTTCTCGCTGTAAACCTCATCTGTCCAGCTATGACACCTCGATCTCGCAAGAACAACTCGGTGGAAAGGGACTCTCGGTCATACAACGACTCCGTGGGGACCAAGTATGAATCGGCACAAGAGTATTATACCCGCTTTCCCAACCGCTGGGCCCGCATTCGGTGCGATACGGTCACTAACCGCTCGGTCGACCAGTTGATTGACCACTCGTTGTCACTAGGGATTATATCCGCGAGCCTGCTGCAGAGATGCTTGGAACGATGATCCTCATCCTATTCGGAAATGGTGTCGACTGCCAGGTCGTACTTGGTGGCAGTACTAAGGTGTTCGCTGCCCCAAAAGGCGACTACTTTTCACTGAACACCGGGTGGGCAATCGGTAAGGCATACCTGCTCCAGCTGGGTAATCGTAGTTGACCCAGGGACTGTATGTTGCAGGCGGTGCACTCGGCGTCTGGGTCTCGGGTGGCATATCAGGTGGACATCTTAACCCCGTCGTACGTCATTTCCATCGTGGCGCCTATCTCGTCTAGGGCTTTGTGCTGACCGTTCTTGGAATGAAACGTGCAGGTGACCATATGTTCGGCCCTCTTCCGTGGGTTCTCGTGGAAGAAAGTGCCGCTGTACATCTTTGGCCAGGTCTTGGGCGCGTACTTGGGTAGCCTGTTTGTATACTCCAACTACTTCCACGCGATCGACTTGTTCGAGGGCGGGAAAGGCGTCCGCACGGTGCCCGGTTCTGCGTCGCTTTTCTCTACGTACTCAGTGAGCTCCAAACCGGAAGAACTAATACGCTGATTCCTGACGAATGCGTTCGCGTGCCCCATTTAGGCATCATACATGCCCGCTGCAAACTGCTTCTTTGATGAGGTGAGCTCCACATACCCTTTATCGGCTACGTAAGTGCTCACCTGCCCGTTATTCTCTGTGTAGTTCCTCGGCACGTTCCTCCTTTTGATCGTCGTTTGGGCGGTCACAGATCCGCGCAATGGCCCCCCTCCCTCTGGGATGGTCCCGCTTGTTATTTTCTTCGCCATATTGGGGATTGGTGCCGCATTCGGAATGCAGACAGGTCAGTCCAGGACTTGGCGGTTTGGCGGTTCTAACATCGAATACAGGTTACGCAATCAATCCAGCACGTGACCTCGGCCCCCGGCTGATGACTTGGACCGTTGGATACGGCCGAGAAGGTGCGAGCGAGAGCAAAGATCGAGGATGAGAACGATGAGAACTGATCATCTTGCAGTGTTCAACTACCGTAGCCAATACTGGCTCTGGTGTCCGATCCTTGGCTCTTTTTCTGGAGGGATCGTTGCGTGCTTCATCTATGACTCGCTCCTTTACGTTGGCCCCGACAGCTTCATCAACAAGCCGTAAGTTTTATAATGCCACGGTACCATTTATTTCGCTCAAATCGGGATCGCTTTCAGGAGCGCAACTGCACGCCAGTATCTAGCCACTCATCCAAAACATGAAGACAGTACTACCCTGACCACACATTCATCTTTGAACGGGGTTTAATTGGTTGATTTCTCATTTTTTTTTCTGTCTCTGGGTTGAGGGCCGCTTGGCAATAAAATTGGCCCCGATATTTATTCACATGTCCTGTGATTCCTCGTATTTCATGTATAATAGCTGTTATGAGTCACCTTGAGTCAACGGAATAGAACCACGATGAGCATTGTCATTTTGTGTCGAAGTGTCCTCGAATCTTTTTCGCGTCGTTGTACCATTTCGCCCACCATGGCGACCCGCTCTTTTTCTCAGGAAGACTCACAGCTGATCGCCGACCTCCATTCGTTGAACAAAAAGTCGCCCAAGCTTGTCAAATTCGTTCAATATGCTGCGCCAGCCCTCCCAGACGTCGCTGTGGAGAGTTGGAAGATGAACGAATTCAAGTACTATGACGTTCCATCACCATTCCCGACCCTCGCACGTGGGCTGTTTTCGACCAAAGAGAATGGGGCAAAAGTCGATGAGCCACGATATCGAATCGTCGCAAGAGGATACGACAAATTTTTCAACATTGGAGAGGTTCCTTGGACAACCGTGCGTTCCTCTTGTACGCGCTTGCCCGATTCTAACTTTATCTCCAGTGGTCATCTCTAGAGGCTCACACCAAGCCACCGTATACCCTGACGCTCAAATCGAACGGATGCATCATCTTTGTCGCGGCCCTGTCGCCGTCCAAGCTCCTAGTCACTTCGAAACACTCAGTAGGGCCCGTGCAGGGTGCCCCAGAGAGCCACGCTCAGGCCGGCGAGCGCTGGCTGCATCATCACCTAAAGCAGGCCGGAAAGACGACGGAGCAGCTCGCGGAGACTCTATGGGCGAAGAACTGGACCGTGGCAGCTGAGGTGCGTCGTCCCACATCCACACCCAAACCATGGCATCATCACCCGCCCGCAGCTCTGTGACGACGGTTTCGAGGAACACGTCCTCCCGTACTCCCCCGAAAAGACCGGCCTGCACCTGCACGGCATCAACGAATGCTCGCGGCACTTCCGGACGCAGCCCACTGCCGTCGTCGAGGCGTTCGCGCGCGAATGGGGCTTCATCCCCACTCCCTCGCTCGAGCTCCCGTCCGTGCAGGACGTCAAGACGTTCACGGAGGAGATCGGCCGCAACGGGACGTGGAACGGCGAGGCGCTCGAGGGCTTCGTCGTGCGCTCGACCGTCACCTCCTCCCCCACAGATCGACGCGCCGACGGCCGGCCGCCGTATGCCGCTGGCTCGTCGTTCTTCTTCAAGGTCAAGTTCGACGAGCCGTACATGATGTACCGCGACTGGCGCGAAATCACAAAGGCGCTGCTCGCGCGCGGCGAGGGGGCGAACCTGCCGAAGAGCAAGATGGCGCGTTCCGAAACGAAGGTGTATGTCAAGTGGGTCAAGGACGAGATCAAGAAGCACCCGGAACTATTCGAGGACTACACGAAGGGCCACGGGATCATCGCCACCCGTGAACGGTTCCTTCGATGGTTGGAGACGGGGGAGGGAGAGCGCGATAAGGAGAAGGTAGAGAGCGCCGAGAGGGTCTCTGCGCCGTCCGACAAAAATTTTGGCAAGACGATCATCATGCCTGTCGCGGTCCCCGGTGTCGGTGCGTTGTACACTCCGTTTACCTGGTGAAGCTGCTGAACGTCACACCAAAAGGAAAAACAACCGTTGCCGTGGCTCTTGCGGAGCTGTTCCAATTCGGGCACACACAGAGCGACGATGTCCGGGCGAAAAAGCGGGGGCCCGCTTTCATTCAAAGTGTCAAGAAGCTCTTGCGAGATCATGACGTAGTCATAGCCGACAAGTTGCGTGAATGAGTGTTATCCTGTCTCCCACTTCGCCTGACAAAACAATCACGCAGAAATAACCATCTTCATGTGCACCGTCAGGATCTCAGAAATGCCGTCAAGGGCATGCACCCGCCCGTTCGCCTTCTCGCGCTCAATTGGTCACTCGACCAGCCCCACGCGGAGATCCACCGTATCTGCGCAGACCGCATCATGGCGCGCGGCACGAACCACCAAACTCTGCACGGCGACGAGCAAGGCAAAGCGCACGAGAGCGTCCTGTGGCGGTTCTTGATCGACACCGAACCGCTCGCCGAAGACGAGGCGGACACGGTGATCGAGATGGACACACGCGAGGACCTCGAGCACGCGCTCTCGCGCGCAGTCGACGCCGTCGTGCGTGTCCTAGGGCTGCCCCGTCCAGACGCCGAGCGCGTCGGCGCGGCCCTCGCCCGGGCACGCGGGTATCGCCCCGCGCGCACCGATGCGGAGCAGCAGCGGAAGCGCCCCACCCCCTCCGCGATACTTCGGTATGCTCGCGGAGATCGACCTCGTCAGCGCGCTCGACGCGCCCATCGCCTCCGCGCGCAACGGAGACGCCATGCACAAGTTCTGGGACGCGCTCAAGGCACGCTCGGGTGTCGCGCGCCGCCCGCACGTCACGATCGTGCACAGCAAGCAGCTGCCGGAGTGCGTGGACCTGTGGGACCGCTGCACTGCGCTGTATGCGCTGCCCGCGCCGCCGCTGTTCCGCGCGCGGCTCGGACACGTCGTGGCGAATGAGCGCATCATGGCGGCGACGGTCGAGGATCTGCGTGTGGACGACCCCGAGGCGGACGAGGCGCAAGCGGGGACCGCGTTCGTCTCGCAGCTCGGTCATGCGCTTCGCTGATAGCTTGCACGTCACGATTGGACTGCGGGACGCGGATGTGCTTCCGGTCGAGGCGGGCGCGTTGGTCGCATCTTTCAGGAAAGGTGCAGCGGGCGTGCAGAGCGTGTCCGTTGGAAAATGTGTACATCAGGGGGAGAATCCAGGGTCTGTTCAGCTGAGGTTGTCCAAAAGAAAGGAAATCGTGTAGTCATACCTAGCTCGCGCGGCCGAGTCTCATCTCATGTATCATACCCATACACACCACTCAATACTTGGCTCAACTTGGTTGGGCTCAACGGGAATACATCGCCTTGATGTGAATACGTAGACTACCCCGAATAACCCGGGACTAATTTTCGGAAACTCAGTTGATGTTCACGTCGTGGTCATACAGTAAGTTTCGGACAGCATCCCATTGGCGTTAAACTGACACGCATGTCACGCCCCACGCTCTATTGCAAGTATGGTATGTGCAATGCAGCGTCATTGTATTGTCGCCTGGTGGGTACCGATGAGGGACTGTGCCCAGGTTTGTCTTGGGATCAGGGAGGTGCGATGCCCAAGGCGAGGCCGCATTACAATCAGTCGCGCAGGTATCCACGCGGCTCCTAGCCTCGTACGGATATGTTACTGGCACAGGAACACGCCGTGTTCTTATCTCTAAGGCTGCGCACAACTGCAGTGTGCTGGATAACGCGACCGGTGAGTCACCCAGGCTACACGGTGATCAGGGGCGCAAGGAATCGCGCACGCCTCCGCATGGCGCAGAACACCGATCAATTGACCGCAGTGATCGTTAATACGTCGTGCTTGAGTTTCTAAGGACGCGTAAAAGTGCAAGTGAACGCGAGCCAAGGGTGTTCTTCTCCGTTCCTTGCTCCGTTCAAGTTCTTGATGCCATAGTATGTATACGAGAAAACGGGGGCCCATGAATCTAGTATAAAATGCCAACACTGGGTTAGATAACAGGGGGAAACCAAATGAAGTTGTCCGAGCGAAGCTTCACGGAAACGCAGCACAGGAAGACAAGAGACGGCATGCAAGGGCAATGTCCTTCCAGATTTGGAAGGCACAGCTTACTCAATCAGACTCCGACCATGGAACCCTCAGGCTTTTGAAATTCATTAATATTCATTTCCTAACGAGCGTGTCCAAGCGTCACCTCACCGTTGCAAAACCAGATGGAGAACACGTTCCCTCCCAATAACTTGGCGATCGTGAAATCACCGGCCGGGTCTGTGGCGTTTGGTCAACGATAAGTAGGGTCTTCCTCAAACATCGCTCACCTCTTCACGACAACATCCTCTCCTGCATTGCGGCCAAGTCGCCTTGTTGCGACCTTTTTCTCGAGCTCCTCTCACTTGACCCCATCCCCTTGTTCTTTCCTGAATCTCGGCCTAATGGTGGACTCGGTGGCGGACGAACGACCAACCGGACGCGTCAATCTTGAGAGCGGGGGGAATGGTTCCCTCTCCAACAGCGAGCTTTGGTGGCGGGATCACCACCACGATATTGAGGCCAGTGGCTACAAACTTCGACCTCGGTATGACCCCGGCTGGCAACCATCTTGGACTCGGAAAATGTCGGGAAAAGACTCTTTCGTGACGGACGATGTTCAACCCACCCCTGTAGGTGTTTTTCCGTCGCCTTCGTGCTGCACCCCTGACCCTGACGGATTGCGTTAGTTTCGATCTGTGATGGACGCGACTCGTATGCATGATGGAAAACGAGTTATGCTCAAGAAAGTTCTTCCTGAGGAAGGATCCCACGAACTGTCCATTATCCGATTCTTCTCTTCTGACGAGCTCAGAGCCAATCCTAGCAACCATTGTGTTGCGTTGCTTGAGCTCATCGACACGGCAGGCACCAAACTTGATAAAAGATTGATGGTCATGCCGTTCTTGCGTCCTTTTAACCATCCTCGTTTTCAAACGTTTGGAGAATTTGTAGCCTTCTTTATACAGATCTGTGAGGTCAGATTGGGAATTCCATTCGATCCTAATCCTCGTAAATTCTAACCTATTCTGTTCAGGGTCTTCAATTTATGCACCAGAATAACGTTGCACACCGGTGAGCGCGGTGTATTTTTCTCAAAAGGATCGTTTTCTCAGCGCTTTCTCTTATAGGGACTGCACCACGAAAAATATCATGTTCGATCCGTCCAACATGTACCCCAAAGGGTATCATATCTCACGAATAAACCGGAGTAGGGATCTCAAGGGAAGGGCCGAGCGACACACCCGAACTGACCGACCACCCCGCTATTATTTGATCAACTTTGGTTTGTCTCGCAAGTACTCTTCGCGAGAAGTTGTGGACGAACCTCTCCGTGGCGGCGATGAAACTACGCCGGAACATTCGCTCGGAGGACGGTGCAACCCGTTTCGCACCGATATCTATAACCTTGGCAATGTCGTCCGCGAGCAGTTCTTGATGGTGAGTTAACGTTAACCAAACTTTACCTATTTGTGGAACTGACAGAACATCGCAGAAATGCAACGGCTTCGGGTTCATGCAGGGGCTAGTTGATGAAATGACAGACGAGAGTCCAGAAAGGCGTCCCACCATTGAGGGAGTAATTAAGGGGTTTGACCACATTCGTAGCTCCTTGAGCACCATCAAGCTACGCTCCCTAATCTCGCTGAAGAAGGACCCCCGATTATTCACTGCGTCCCGACATGTCCGACAGTTGATACGTACGGTTAGTTACATCGTTCTTAAGAAGGCCGCTGTTCCAATTCCTTGAGTCTTGACGTGAGCCATAGGGTACCCGTCACGACCCGGATATGTAATTACGGGCAAACCTCGTCCACTTTGTTTCGCTATATATCTCCTTCACACTTATCACGAAATCACCGAGTAGAAGGAAATGAGACGGAAATGAGATCGCCTTCGCATTTTAGTTTTTTTAGTTTTGTTTTCAAAAACATCTAACTCCGTTCTTTCTATTAAATCATATTTTCAGTATGTTGTCCCAGACATGGAATGTATACAGTATGGGTTATTGATGCCCTGTGTGAATTAGGCGATAGTCGCCGTCGCCCATTCAAGATCGAAGACTCGGCAAAGAGGCGTCAATTACTGGGACGAATTACCCGAACAACACTACGAACGCACACATAGCAAGTCATTGTAAGCGAGAACATGATTTGCTGCACAGTGCCTTGCCATGAGGCAAGCGCGTGTAGCTGACTTTCAAGTTCAGATTCGTTAAATTCGTGGCCACCGCTTTCAGGGGCAATGAGGTTTGGTGCATCGGTTCGGAAGCCGCCGAATGAGTTGGATACAGTACTTGGAGCTGGTGAGGTTGTTGATGGTGCCCGGCGTCAGTGGTATGAGAAGGGGAGAGACAGCAATCGCTGGGCCGGGGATTACTCGACGGTCTAGTCTAGTTTCCCTACTGCACCAGTTTAAACGAACTCGACCCCGTTGCGCAGCGCTGCAGGTCAGGATTGGTCGTCAAGCGGCGATGGAAGACAATGAATGGTGGCGGCCATATGTGATCAAGTACGACGGGTCTTCTTACTTGACGTGAGAGAAGCTGTCACGTGCCGTGTTCCGTCGGAACAGTGTGCGCACCTTATACAGTGCATCTGGTGTCTTACACTGCACTGAGGCGGTTTCTAAAGTTTCATGAGGTGTCATCGAGGTAGACTGATCGGATCGATGGATTATCAGCAAGATTACCAGTGCGCTCCGAGTCTTCCTTCCTAAACGGCGCGCCTGCCGGGAATTCGGAGCACTTTCAATCATCACTGTGTTCGAGGACATCCGTTTGAGGACAGTCGCAACAAGACGACCTGTCGATATAGTAACCTCATTAGCAATGCCCTTACCCTATTGTAGTCCTCGTGTGACATGCAGTTCCGTGGCTTCATTCAGGGGGTCGTCCGGCGTCTGCCTAGCCTGTGACGACAGTAATCCATTTTGTGCTCTCCGTATTCTGGTCACCTCCGTCTTCCTGGTTGTGAGAGGCGTCAGCGGTTGACAGCAAACAACACGTCAGCTTCTGCTAGTCTCCTGCTTTGCCCAAGTAGTAGTAGGATCCGGAGTGAAGCTCCCGGTGAACAGGGACAGAAAAGGGGAGGGACAAGATGCGGGACGAGAATACAAGGGCACAGCCTAGCTCATGCACGGAAAATGGACAAATCCGAGTCAGTGGATATCTTTGATTGGTATTGACCACTTACTATAATCTGAGCCCTTCCAATCTAGCCCTTCTAGTCCTTCTATTCCGTGATAAAGGGAGGAACCGAACGCGCGTGTCGAGAGACGAAAGACGAAAATGACGACAAAACGGTCACTAGTGGCCCAATTTCCTGGCACTTGTGAGTTTCGAACAGTTTTTGAGTGTGAGTGCTGTGAGTGGGCGACGCTAGTCTCCAGCAGACACGAGCGTGCGTGCAAACACGCAGTGCATGGGCCGGAAACCAAATACGAGCCCCTTACCTAGTTGCAACTTTGCTTCGTTATCAACTAACGCGAATACAGACCTCGCAGGCCTGTAATAGTCGAAGAATATGAAGCGTCAAGAGCTCTCTGTAGAACTGGCCTAGCTCAACCCCTGTCGGAAAATTCCGGAACGGGTTTATAATGGTTTATAATGTCCACGCTTGCTAATATAAATTATAATGTTTTGGGTGCCATTATAAATGGACCATTATAGGGGTTTATGGTTCGATTACGGTTGTATTTTATTATGTAACATTTTCTTATATTATTATAAGGTCCTTACAATGATGATATAAGACGAATCGATTATACTATCATATTAGTAGTAATGCAAAAACACCCCTTTTTATTTTCTGTAGCTTCAACAACACATTGTGGCTACTTCAACTTGTACATACTAACATAATAATGAATGTTCTATCCTATGGCGATTTTTCCTTATTTTATTTTTCCTCCCTGAAAGCGCTGTGCTCATCCCCCCCTTCTGCAAATTTCTGTCACCCATTGTCACACCAATGGCATCCAGCAACGGGATGGCATCGGCAATTTGCGTCTGAGGGCGCCTTGTTTGGCACATGTGGCGTGGCGGAATTGTGCGGGAGGAGCCTGAATTCATCACGCTCCCGTCACCCCGGGGGGGCTCAAAATGAGATTTCGTTCTACTGTTCGATCGCGTGTGTTTTGTCCCCTCATATTAGTCAAGGGTGACCTTAGTGGCTTGCTTAGTGGTGTATTCTAGCACCTTAGCCCAGCAGAAAGATGTGGCACTCTCGAGCATCACCGGGATCTGGGGGCCAGGGTCCTTACATTTTATGACCTCTCTGTTTTTTTTGTCATATTGTAGTCGCGTTTTTGAATAGATCTTTCGTTTTTCTTTGATCTCATATCTATAGATGCTACGTTACCCACTGTATTTTTTTTGGGCCGAAAAGACAACGGGAATGTGGTGATCTACTGCAATCTTTGAGATTTGCATAAGACTGCTCGTTTGCATCACTACTAATACGATAGTAAGGTGCTACGGAATTTTGGGACACCCCCCCTAACATATCACGTGATTATCAATCCACAAACTCGGAACCAAAAATAAAGTTTGGCTCAAAAATTACATACTTATCACTAACATAAATCTGATATAATCATGCTTTTTGTTTTATTTGTGTGGTGTAAATATGGTGCAAACAAAAGCAAATAAGGTAAGCAATGCCACGCGTGGCATCGTATACAGCGTTCAACCACCCATCCCCTTTCGGCGCGCGGCCCCCCTCGTCCTTTAGCCCCCCTTCCCCGATCCTATACACGACACGCAAGCGCGGGACCACGCGGGACAAGCACCCCCGCCCCAGTTGACTCGCGAAGGGGGGCCGCGCAGGTGGCACGCGCCCCCCTTCCCCTTTTCCCCCTGCCCCCGTTTGCGCGCGATGGAGGCGCAGGACAGGTACGCCCCCCTTTCCGCCCCCGTCCCCATTCACGTCGAACAGGAGACCCAAACCCCCACCCCCCGTTGGCTCGAACGGGGGGGTGCACAGGAAGTGGCACGCTCCCCACCCCCGTTTGCACGCAATGGGAGAACGATAGGTACGCCCCCCCTCCCCTGCTCCCCTCGTTCACGCGCGAACAGGACACGCGAGCGCGCAGTCCACCTGGCCGCGCACCCCCGGAACACACGGGGCAGCCGCGCGGTCACGTTTCGCCTTGGCGGGCGAACCCAGGGGAAGGGGGGTGCTTCTGCGCGGCCGCCCCTTCGCGATTCACCCTTGCGCGCGAGGGTGTGTGACTCGCGCGGCTGCCCCTCCGAGTTTTGACCCTGGCGCGCGAACCCGGGGAAGGGAACGTTCCGCGCGGCCGCCGCCTCGCCCTTGCGCGCGAATCCGGGGGAGGGGGGTGCCCCGCGCGGCGCGTTTTCCCCGGTGCGCGAACCCAGGGAAGGGGGAGCGTTCTGCGCGGCTGCCCCCTTCACGTCTCGCCCTTGCGCGCGAACCCGGGGGGAAAGGGTGGGGCCCCGCGCGGCTGCCCCTTCGCGTTTTGCCCTGACGCGCGAACCCGGGGACGGGGGCGTTTCCGCGCGGCTGCCCCCTTCGCGTCTCGCCCTTGCGCGCGGACCCGAAGGAGGGGGGTGTCCCGCGCGGCCGCCCCTTCGCGTTTCACCCTGGCGCGCGAACCCGAGGAAGGGGGGGCGTTCCGCGCAGCCGCCCCCTTCGTCCCGTCCTTGCGCGCAAACCCGGGGTAGGGGGGCGTCCCGCGCGGCCGCCCCTTCGCGTTTTACCCTAACGCGCGAACCCGGGGAAGGGGGGGGGGGGCCGCGCTTCCTCTGGCGGGCGGGCGGGGTCCCACCGCGTGTCCCGTTCGCGTGAAAACGAGGAGGGGGGACGGGGGACATAGCTGCCCCGTGCCCGCACCTCGTTCATGCGCCCCCCTTGCGCGGAAACGGGGGGCGGTGGCGGGGGGCTGCAGTGGCGGGGCTTGTCCCAGTCGACTTGAACAAAAAAAAGTACATAGTTTATGTAATTTTTATTAGCTAATAAAGTATATTTCTTTTGATTAAGATGACAAATAAAAAATCAATAAAAACAAAGCATGATTATATCAGATTTATGTTAGTGATAAGTATATAATTTTTGAGCTAAACTTTATTTTTGGTTCCGAGTTTGTGGATTGGTGATCACGTGATGTCACGTGACATGTTAGGGGGGGGTTGAGCAAGGACAGTTTCTCTGTAGCTACTTAGGCCTTGACTTAAGCGCCGTAGTATTACGAAATAAGCAAGGAAATAAGAGCAGAATCTCTCGCGCAAATTACCGCGACAACAGCCTTACTTGTCACAACGTGAGCGAAAAAGTAAAGAAATGTGAGAATGGTAAGACGCTTGTTAAGATTCGTCAACTTGATCATCGTACTGTAGTAGGGCAGGACAGAGGAAGCGGAGTTGGTCGGAATTTGCCGTGAAACCGTGGTTTGTTGGCCACCACTGCAATAGATAACTCTCCCGTTTATTTCAAAAAGAAATGTCCCGTCAATCCGCTGTGGTGGGAAAAGGGAACTCGATTCGTTGTTTTCAACCGCCGAGCTCCCGAAAGCGCCAGCTGCACACACCTAGACACCCCGGGCCCAATTGTCACCGGCATGCCGGTGTCCCTGCTGTGCACCTTCTCTCACGTACCCATTCATGTGTGTGACATACCACAGTATATTTTACGAGTGGATGTTGGTCCCACCCCTAGATCAGCGTCAGCTGAACGCGCTCTTTTCGCCGTGGGTCCTCCAGGTCAGACAGTAATCGGCTATTAACCAATTAGCCCATTTAGTGAGAGCATAATATCAGCTTGAACGTTTCGTGCACACACCTTGGTCACGGCCAAAATAGAGCATAGTTCCCAGACGAGCTCACCTAAACTGCCATTTCCCTCCATGCCGTCCGCTGGGGCTATGATAGCACGAGCGGCCATTTCCACACCGTCCGAGTCGTCTTCGCCAAAGGGTGGCTTGCCCCCCATATCCATCGTTTTCATTTGCGCCGGTTTCATCACGATCACTATGTTATCGCTCTGTATGTGGCGGAAGCTCCTCTCTGGGGAAGCGTTCCAGCCCGTTTTGATCCACATCGCACGAGGGCGAAAGAACGACGGCTATCCCACCAACGATCGACCGGAGATATTTGACACCTGGACAGAACGATGTACCTCAAAGAACCTGAAATGGGAAGAATACGTGGTGAGTACAACCCTTTCCTGCTTCGGGTGGGCGATCACCGCCGCTTATGGTCCACCACTTCCCCTTTCTAGCCTTTCTCCGTGACGGTCTTGACCGCATCTGGACCAGATCGGGAGGCGGGAAGACTGCGGGGCGAAAGTGCGAGGGTGAGGAGGGAGAGAGTGAAACAGGACAAGGGGATCTGTCGCCTACAAGTTGGCGTCCTTGTTGCGATGCCATCGCAACTCCACACGAAAACCCACGACGGTGAGCTATCGGGGAGTGCTTTGCGCGGTGGAATGGCTATCGGACTTACTGAAATGCCACGGATCGAAGAGGGCTGTCGTGTACCCAAGAAAACCGCGTCTTAACTTGATTTGTGGCTCTTCATATACTGATTCCTGTACCCGAGACCGAGGCATGACCAAAATCAGATAATAATTGCACAGCGTACAACAGGAGTAGCAATACGGCCTCCTCTGCGTGAATGGTACGTGCGGTATTGGGACTGCAGGTGCAGAATAGCGTGAGGTTAGGTTAGAGCGGGCTCAACTCTGCCCTGATCCCCAATCACACGTCATACTTGGAAAAGCTCGAAATGATGGATATTTGGCGGGCCGCAAGGCACAGCGATAGTGAAGGAAATACTGATGCTACTCATGGGAAAAGCGGTGCTGTATGTATAGCGTGGGCACGTATTTCGGAGGGTGGGTAGCGGCAAGCACGACGCACGTGATACCCTCATCCAGTGCTGCCACATGCACCTTCGACGTCTACAGCTCATGGGAGTTAGACCAACTCAGTTATTGGAGATCCCATACTGCCTGGGAGAGGGATGAGGCGGCACGACTCAACGATAATTTCCTATTTCATCGACTCTCACTGAGTGTCTTGGATCTACATCAGTATCGTCTTTGGTACACCACGCACAAGCCAATGCAAGTACCGCTTATCCCGTCCAATCCTAGCAATCCATCTATACCATGGGCCACGGAGAACTGCCAGAAGGAGCACAAAGACTGCAAGCGGCGCGGAGAATATGACAGAAGGGGTGAGATGGCTAGCAACGTCGTATATGCCTCTTTCCAAATTTGCCAGTTGGAGCAGTGGGAGTTGGAGCATCGGTGCCGAGCCTGCCAGTGAGACATGGGAAGTTGCATGGGAAAGACAATGGAAGACATGGGACGAACGCGCGCCACACAGAGGCAGCAACCTTAACCGAATATCCACGTGACTACATGCAATCAAAGATATCAAGCAAGGCTCATGACTCAGCGCTCGGCGGCCACTGTATCTCATTTCCACAGACTCAGACGTGTCGTGAGAACCTAGATCTGAGCAGAGCTACTATAAGCTCTCTTGGACCTAACGCAAAAATAAATAAATCGGTGAACTTCTCTGTTTATTCCTAATCTACTGTAACTGTACCATCAAATTGATTGAATTTGATTCTGTGGTGGGAAAGTGGGCTGCAGCCTGTGTCTAGCTGCGGAGCTCCTCTCGTGCTAGATCTTAGGCCTAAGACTGCTACACCCATCTGGGTCTAAGCAGCCCAACTGACGGCGTGTCAGTGGGACTTATCTGCCAAAAGTGTGTTATTCTCGCTGTGCACCTTCTGTCGATGCACGCACTCAATCCAGGCACTCAGGAGTTGGTTGGTCTCGTTCTATACTACCTAACTCACAACTAGCGCTGCTGTCTCAACCTCACATCGCTCCAGGCTACAACATCCCACGTACACGGCCATGTTCCCATATACTTCGATGAAGGCTGACAGGCGGGAATTGCTTACCACATTCACACTCACTCCAGCTTTCTCTCTGCCTCAGTTTGTCCTGTGTTATTTTCCCGCAGTTCTAAGCACTGCTCGGAAATAACATAATTTTAACGGGTTTATGCGGATAGAAGCCCATTGGCCGTATCTTTTCCGAGTAGTTCAAAGGTCGTCTGATCTCTTCGTCTCTCCCTTCTACGCTTGGCGACACAATGAGTGTCAGACTACCCCCCACGAAGCACCGATCCTACTGAACCCCATGTGAAGCTTGAGACAGATATGTGGCTCACTGCCGAAGTCACTCACCTTGTTTCAAAAAAATACTCGTGCATGTACACGTGCATGCCATGATGCTAGCGTGCGTTTTCCTCCGAACCCAACACTTGGCAGCACATGATGCCGTACCCAAGTACGGTAGCAAGAAGGCGCTCATCACCCTCTGGCTCACAGCGCGGAGGTCTGCCTGTCGGCGTGTAATTCTCGAAAGGTGATCGCAGGTAATCGGCGAGACAGCCTAGCCGGCCATCTTTGTCGTATTATCGCTTTACAGGTCAGTGCAGGAGTTCCTCATGTACGTTTCGGTCTCCTTTTCCGTCTACACTTCTCACAAGTTAAGTGCAAGGGGAAGGGCCAACTGCATAGCGTTGTCGATGGCGCGGGCGCGCGCGTCGTGTAGCTGCTGGCATGATGGTATATGTCTGCTTTGTGAATGACCAAGACGGCACTTATCACGGTGTCGTAATAACCCAAAACGCAGGTCACGGCACAAACATAATACGTTCTGCGTCCGACTCGGACCCTGTGCCCGCGGGAGGCATCATCATGCAAAGAGCCAACGCATGTGGCGGTCGAGTCGAACAATTACACGGGACTGTTCCGCGAGTACGTCTCGTTCATGGGGACGCTACTCGAGTCAGATAGTGACATTTTTTCCACATGCAGGTCTTTTTTCGTGTCCTCGTATTGAGCTTGTGACATTACCAAACTGTATCCTACTGGTGTGTGTCCATCTCACGCGTGACTCGATATCAGCTGAACGCGCTCTTTTCGCCGTGGAACTCAAAGTCAAAGTCACTGACACTAATCGGCTAATAATCAAATAGCCGTTAGCATCCTGAATGTTTTCATATACACCCCTCGAGTCAAGGCCAAAATGGAGCACAATCTGCTCACAGACCCCCCTCAACCCTCACCATGTCATCTACGTTGTCGTATCTCAGTAGCACTGAGGCCGCGACAGTACCAACGACCACTTCCACGCCGCCGCTCTTTCCAAGCGGCACATTACCTCCCTTCTTCGTCGTTTTCATTTGTGCCGGTGTCCTCGCGACCTCCTCTCTATCCATATATGTGTGTCGGAGGCTCGTCTCTCGGGAAGCATTCCAGTCCATTTCAGTCTACACCCTACTCGCGCGAGGGCGAAAGTACGACAGCGATCCCGCGAATGGTCGACCGGAGATGTTCGATGCTCGGATAGGACAGTATACCACAAATAGCCTGAAATGGGAAGAATATATGGTGAGCGCAGCCCCATTCGTACCTCGGGTGATCACCACCGCTTACGGTGCAACTTTCCCCCTTTCGCAGCCCTTCTCTGTTACGGTCATGACCAACTCAGAAGCTAATGGAGCATCTGGACCTGTTCGGGAGGTGGGAAAACTTCTGAGCGACAGTGCGAGGGAGAGGAGGGGGAGACAGAAACAGGATCAGGAAAGCTGCCGCCTACAAGTCGGCGTCCTTGTTGCGATGCCATCGCAACCCCACACGAGAACTCACAACGGTGTCGGTCAGAAGCTATCGGAAAGTCCTTTGCGGGATGGATTAGCCATTGGATTGATTGAGATGCCTTGGATTGAAGAGGACCGTCAATCTACGAAAATGGCGTCTTAACTCCGAGTCTCCATCAGCCGAATGTGGCTCATCATGCTCCTTGGTTTTTCAGGCATTATTTATTTAGACATATCCAGTGATTGCTGCTTTCTGACGCTGAGGTATGAATGACGTGAGGTCAGGGTAGTGCGAGCTCAACTCCGTGTCAGCTCCCATTCACACTACTCGTAATGGTAGCAATGTATGGGATCGCGATAGCCCATAGTGATGCTACTTGTGGGAAAAACGGCGCCGCGTGTACACCACGGGCCTGGGTGACACGAACCTGAGGCGTTATGGCAGAAAGTAGGCCGCCGGCATGCGCGATGCGCGTAATACCGCTAGCCCAGTATCGGCGCATGCACGTGCATGCACCTTCGACGTCTGCAGATCGACTTCAAGTTAGACCATCCTAGCAGTTGGCGATGCTTCGTTGCCTGGGTCGCGCGACTTACCTTGGAGTTCTTACAACTCTCTTTAAATCCTCAATCACTTACGTCGGCATTGACTCGGCAATAGGTCACGACAAATTGCCAGGGGAAGCATGAGACTGCAAGACAAGCTGCAAGCAGCGCGGAGAATACGACAGTAGGGGTGACTAGCAACGTCTCATATACGAATCCGCCGATTTGGGCGGTAGGAGTTGGAGTATTGGTGCCGAGAGTTGGGAAACCGGTATGAACGACAAGAAACAGGCGACGAACGTGCGCCCCACGAGTCGGAAGAAGAGGCAGAATGGCGGTGCCGGTGCCGTTGTAGGACTGCAGCGTGCGACGGCAAAGTCGGATCAATTCGATCCAGAACTTTACCTAAAATCCGCGTGATCACGTGCACCCAAATCGTAGCGAACCGCTCCGCAAGCGAGCTTATATCATACAATCGCAGTATCCTACCGTACACGCTTGCCAGATGCCTCGAAGCCGGTCTCAAAACACTTGAATGATAGTGGGGACATATTCTCAGAAATTACCCTCCTTAATTAAAGCAACAACGTTAGTCCATGGTACTTCTATTGTCGTTCAATTGATGGTGGACGAACCTCGCGCTCTCGACCACGGGCTTGCTTGCCTTGGTCCCCCATAATCTTCCCGGTCATCTGCTCAGCGGCGCCTAAACCCATCCACATCAGTTTGCGGCGCCAACGGACAGCACCGATGACGTACCCATCGCCTTGCTCGCCATGGACGGTTTTCCCGTAGGGCCGCCGCCGGGGCCAACCGCGGCACCGTACTCGTCGTCGTCGTCAGGTCGTCTACCACCACCCGCTCCAGCGACATTTCTGGCGGGATCCGTATAGCCAGCAGTCTGGCCGGTCGTGGCCCGTTCCGAGCCGCCGTACTGACCCGAAGTCTCGTACCGGTCTGATTGGGTGTCGGTACCACCCGGGCCGGTACCAGTCTGGCCGCCCCCGACGTTGGATCCGTACTCGTAACCGCTCTGGCCAAGTTGCTGTTGGCCGTATGTATCTTCGCCCCGGCCACTGGTGGTGTCTATAGAAAGGATAATCAGTAAGGGCACAGGTGAGCGCTGGCCATTGAGCCTGGGGCCAGTGATAGTTCGCGCAGCAGTGCAGTGGACGGCCCCCCAAAACGACGACCAAGTTCCCACTTGCCTTGGCTGCCCTTGCTCATAGGGTTGTCCCACTGTCCTCCAGTACCAGTGTTGTCATCGCGCATGCCGCTTCTCTGCTCACGGGTCGTCCTGCTAGGGTCCATGTTGTACTGTCAGTGATTGGTTCAAAAGGTGCGGGTGGTCTGAAGAATGGAGAAACGCATCCGCTCTTCTCAGGAGCTTTGGGCTTTATATGCGTGTCGTGATGATCTCAGGATGACTCATTTCCCCTGTAAATTTGGTAAACCGGGTAGGGATGACGATGGACTGACGTCGAGTGGCGATGCATCACCTCTAGCGGATACTGTATATGTTTGGCAAAGGTTTCACTGATCTCCCCCTCGCTATGACGGGAGCTGAGCGTAGCTGTCACGAACTTTTGACCATTTTTTGTTCGGCGGTGCTCATATGTCTTTTAGAGTGTACAACGAGATATAGTTTGTTGCATGACTAACGTGATTCATAATTGGGACGGGTTCGAGTGGGGTCCGATCAACGATCAACGAAAATGAAAATGTTTGGTGACCCCTTTCTTTCTGACTATGGCGGGTCCCCCAAACCCCAAATATAACGCCCGTGTAGAGCCTCAGCGGGAGTTATGGTGTTGAATATTAGTAGCATGCATCATGAGCGCATTCCTATGCAGCTCTCGGCGATAAATATCGCATGATAGATATCTCGCGATGGCTGGCATAGGGCTGGACATGGATCGAACTATAAACGGCTGGCGTTTCTGAAGGGGTGGTTGCTATCTTACGAACGTTCCGAGTTCAAAGAACACAAAGCGCAAAACGCAAACCAATTTCGAATCAGGGCAGCGACGGTGCAGTGACCTGCAATGGTGCCGGCGCTAGCGGCCCGGGGCGGGCGGAGTCAGTTGAAGACTGTCACTTTTTCCTGCTGCATCTCCCATACCTTTTGATCAGTCGACAATATTCAATGTCTAGACGAAGTTGACAATAATCAAGAAGAAATAAAGGCATCGGCTACAGCACAGAGCCATCGCCGTGGCTGTATGAGACCATATTTCTGTTATACCACGAATCAACGGGAAAGTGTCGCAGGTTTGGTATCAGTAGTAATGTAGATGAACGACAGTGCGGATGGTATAGACTATTCTCCCCCCACATGGTGGTCTGACAGCAACTGCGCGATCTTGGAAAACCCTCTCGAAGACGCAATCTGAAACGGAGTTCGGCCTCCATCATCCTTGGCACCTACATTTGCACCATGGCTAAGTAGCAGACGCACGATAGTGCCACCTAAGGCCAAGCGGGAAGATGCTGCCAGGTGCAGTGGTGTCAAGTGCCTCCTGTCACGAGCGTTAACATATGCCCCACGCTGGATCAGTAACTTCACAGTTTCGCCGCTCCCCTTGGACGACGCCAGATGCAGAGGCGTGGAGTGGTTTTCGTCTCGTGCAGTCACGTCCGCCCCGTGCTGGATCAATAGCCGCACAATTTCGGCCTTCTCGTCAAGCTTCTCACCCGATTCAGCCTGATGGGGTCGCACGAGAAGTCTCTCGTCCTGTCCATTTATATCATTAGCTGTTGAATCCAGAGTTGCGCAGGTTTGGCATTTACCTGGTACGATGCTAAATGTAAAGGGGTCTTGTGGCTCCTATCTCTTGCATTGACGTCCGCCCCGTGCTTGATCAATAGACGCATAGTGTCAAGACTCCACGAGGACAAAGCCAGATGTAAAGGCGTTGAGTGGCTCCCATCTTGGGCCTGTGCGTTGACATCGGCGCCGTGCTTTATCAGTAGCTGCACAGTGTCGGTATTCTTCGAGAACGACGCCAGATGCAAAGGGGTCAAGCCGCTCCCGTCCTGTGCATCGACATCCGCACCGTGCCCGATCAATAGCTGCACAATTTCAGGACTCCCCTTGGACGACGCCAGATGCAAAGGTGTCCTGTGTCTCCCATCCTTGATGTTGACATCCGCGCCATGCCCAATCAATAGCCATATGGTCTCAGGACTCCTCGAATACGACGCCAGGTGCAAAGGCGTCGACTGACTCCCGTCCTGTACGTTGACATCTGCGCCGTGCTTAATCAATAGCCGCACAGTTTCGACGCTCCTCGAGAACGACGCCAGATGCAAAGGCGTCGAATAGCTCCCGTCCCTAGTGTTGACGTCCGCGCCACGCTTGACCAATACTCGCGCGATTTCAGGGCCCCATGAGGGAAACGCCAGATGCAGAGGCGCCTTGTGGCTCCCATCCTGGGCGTTGACATCTGCGCCGTGCTTGATCAATAGCAGCACAGTGTCAGCACTCCTCTTGGACAACGCTAGATGCAAAGGCGCCGAGTGGTTTCTGTCTCTTGCATTGACGTCCGCGCCATTCTTAACCAATGCCCGCACTATTTCAAGACCCCACGAGGACAACGCCAGGTACAAAGGAACTTTGTAGCTCCCATCCTGGGCGTTGACATCTGCGCCGTGCTTGATCAATAGCAGCACAGTTTCAGCACTCCTCTTGGACAAAGCCAGATGCAAAGGCGTCGAGTGGTTCTCATCTTTTATGTTGACATCCGCGCCGTGCTCAATCAGAAGGCGCAGCATTCCAGGATTCCATAAGGGCAACGCCATATGTAAGGGCGTCAAGTTGCTCCCGTCCCGTGCGTTGACATCCGCGCCGTGTTCGATCAATGCACGCACAGTTTCAGGACTCCATGAAGACGATGCCAAATGCAAAGGTGTCTTGTGGCTCCCATCCTTCATGTTGACATCCGCGCCATGCCTGATCAACACCCCCACAGTCTCAGGACTCCTCGAAGACAACGCCAGATGCAAAGGCGTCTTCTGGCCGCGATCCTGTGCGTTGACATCGGCGCCGAGCTCAATCAACAGCCGCACAGAGTCAACACTCCTTGAGGACGACGCCAGATGCAAAGGCGTCGAGTGGGTCCAATCCCTGGCTTCGACGTCCGCGCCATGCTTAACCAATGCCCGCGCTGTTTCAGGATTCAATAACGCCAGATGCAAAGGCGTCGAGTGGCTCCCATCCCTTGCGTTGACATCCGCGCCGTGTTCGATCAATAACTGCCCAGTTTCAGGAATCCCCGAGGATGAGGCTAGATGCAAAGGCGTCGAGTGACTCTTATCCCCCAAGCTGACATCGGCGCCGTGCTCAATCAATAGCCGGACAGTGCCAACAATCCTCGAGGACGACACCAGATGCGAGGGTGACGTCCGAGTCGTCGAGTACAACTATACATTTACATCAGTCTTGTTCCGGATTAAGAGTCGCGCAGCTTCGGCACTTACCCGAGACGACGCTAGATGCAACGGCGTTCTATGTTGCCGATCCCGTGTGGCGACATGCGCTCCGTACTGCAACAACAGCCGCACAATTTCGACGTGTACACCTTCTGATGCAAAATGCAACGAAGTACGGTCATCATTGTCCTTGGCATTGACAACTATGCTATGCCCTAGTAGCCCATTCGTCGCTGAAAAATGAGGTGGTGTCTCGCAATCGCTATGGCGTGAAGTCGGTTCTTCATCGTGGTCGAGTAGCCACTGAGCAACATCGATAAATCCTTCGGCCGACGCGGCATGCAGCAAAATACGATTTCCGCTGCCCCTAATGCCCACGTCTGCGCCGCACTGATATAGAAGATCTGCGATGCCGAAGTGTCTTTTGTGCAATGCTGCCACAAGTGGACTGCGATTTGGGCCAACTGGATCATTTACATGCTGTGGGTTCCCAGCGACGAGGTGTGCTGCCAGGTCACGGAACCCGCACAATCATGAAGCATAGTACAGGGGAGATCCATGATTTCCATCGCCATCAGCGGCAGAACCCGTGAACTTATACCATTTTGTGTCAACGTCATGCAACTTGAGCCACGCTTCGAAATACGGTTTCGCCGGGTCAAAGAGACGTCGCATTCCATCCTCTACACGTGTTGATACCTTCTCGAACTGGGCATGGTCTACCCAGTGTTGAGCGGCATATTTAGCCAGAGAGCTATATTTGACCTCAGCACCACCCTCGCGGATCTCGGCTTGAAGTAGGATCCCCAAGCAAGCTTTGACGATGACGGTGTGGGCTGGCTCGAGAAGGATATGAAAGTGTGAAATGTCTGCACTTAAGGAAGCCAGGCGATCCGAGGTCAAGAATTCCTTGACCGAAGAGTGCGAAAATTGGACGATGCGGCGAGAGCGGTAGTTGACAACTACAATCAAGCTGGAGCAAGTAGACAACACTGCCTCTTGGTGGTCCTTCCACCGCCAGTTCTCCCTCAGCTCCGGTATCCCTTCTTTGGCGTCATCAAAGTCAAGCGCGAGAATTTCCGCGAGCTCCTCGACACGAAGCGGGCGGATTGCTACGGCGAGACATTGCAACAGACGGCGTGCATAGAATTGGTTAGTCGTCCCGATTTCCTTCAGGATACGCTCGTATGTCTCGTCCAAAGATGCAGGCAGTTGACTCAGGACACGTGGGACGTTCTGGGGGAGACAATGTCGCAGCGTTTCCAGCTGGCAAAAAACCCATCGGAACCTTGAATGAGATAAGCCAACGTCATCAACGAATCATTAAACGCTCGTACATTCCGTCAGCTTTTTCCGAGAGCGTCTTGATAACCAGATCTTGATCCTCATCCCTCCACCTCTTCATAAACGTAGCTGAGGGAGAGCGAACCACATTTTTGATATATTCTGCAATATCCTTCTTTTGTCCGTTTTCGTCGTGAAGGGACACCGCACGAAACGCAAGGGGCTCGATCGCGTACTGGGTCGACCTCCGGACGACCGGTTACGCAGATATGAAGATTTGGAAGTAGAAGGCCGACAAGGTCCTTCACGAGGTCAAGGATCTGTTCGCGGGGTGACGGAATTCCAGAGGCATTAGGACACTCGTCAAGAGCATCCATGATCAAATAAACTGGGCCCTGATCCGGGAGAGTGAGCATCTCCTTGAGGCAGTGCATCAAAGCGCTGTCACTAGGCTGACGTGTGCCGTCGTCGTGTTCCTTATAGAGCCGAGAGTGTATGTCGCAGAAGGGATCAGAACGAGCAGAAAGTTGGACGAGAAGTGAGCGGAGTAGATCGCGACGGGACTGCTTGTCGAGATCCCGAAAATCAAAGTAAAAGTAAGCCACGTAGGCTAATCCAGCCTTGTGTAGGGTTGTGATGTCGTTGATAATTGCGGAACTGCTCGGAATCATAAATTGCCTGGAATGGTAAGTTGAAGAGCGACCAACCATAGAATGCTTTTTCCAGAGCCCGCTATAGAACGGGCGGTCCATCAGATCACGGAAGTCATCACTAAGTCATATAGTAAGAGGGGCATACGTTTCCCGTGGATCCACAGCAGGGAGCCGGTCGCCTTCCATTCCTCAAAGATATTGCCCTTACAGAACCACTCCGCCGTTCCCTCGTGTTGACGATCAGAAGCAACGATGTGATTTGTGGACGGATCCGAAGGAGACTGCCATTTTCTAATGCTCTCACGCAATTGCCTCCCTGCGAGCATGTTAGACACTCGAACATCGGCAACGACGGATTGACGACGAACGCTTTACTTCATCTATCTTGTGCGCCGTCGTATGCATGATCAATTTCACTTCCGTTGCGGCTTCCTTTCCGTCTAGATTGTTCAAAGTCAATGATATATGTCGACTGACCTGCCAAGCACAGTTCACGCACCGTCGATGATTGTTTGAACTTTTTCGTCGACGCCCTGAACCTTCTCGTCCACGTCCTTCACGCCGGCCCCGACCCCCTGCACTTTCTCGTCGACCCCATCCACCTTTTTGTCGATATCGTGGGCGACCTTCAGCACCTCCGCATTCGCCATTCGAGCCTCTTCATTCGTCATTTTATCCAACTTCTTCAAGCCATCCTCTAGCTTCCGTATTCCTGCCACCTTCTTTAGAAATTTTCTGAATGTACATCAGCCTCGAGAAACTTGAGACGAAAGACGAACTCACTCGCTCGGCTCTGCTTCATTTCTTTTGTGGCCGTCCCAAGGATATCCAGCACCTCGACCATTATCTTCACCATCATGTCCGTCATCGCAGGAGTCGGTGGGACTTGGGTATAAACTTCAAGTCGTCTGAAGAAATTTTCGATGCGCTCAAAGATATCGATAAGGATGTCTTGGCTTGCCTCGACTTCCATGGCCGCCTAAGGACCACCAATGTCACAATAGCCTTCACGAGTATAGACGAGATCACTTACCATGAGGAGGACACCAGCACCAGCAAATATCACTTTGGCAGGAGAGAAAACCTACCGGATTGGTATTAGAGCGAGATCGCCGACAGATGAATTAACATTCACCAAACCAATCCCTTCGCCAAGTGTCTGCGAGAACGCATACAGTACGTTGATCGTTGGGTCAAGCCATTTATGCAACCTCTCGTCGGCACTCCGAGATTGTTCGAATCGGTCAACCTGCTCTTGAAGTATAATCAGAATGGCCGCAGGAGTGTCGCATGCTTGAAGTTGAGTGGTGAGAGGTGCAGTGAGCAGTAAGATCGTATTTAGTCTTTTTATTATATGCCTTGAGGGTCTTTTCAAAGACGTGTTTGAAATTGGAGGGCGTAGTCGTTGTGGGGGTCTTAGAAGAGCTAGGAACGGGAGATTGACTCATGCTGAAAGTACGGTGGTAACTGTTGAACGTGGCGGATGAGAGATGAGACCCTGCAAAGCGCTGGTGAGCAAGGACACAGCCTCTTTTTTTTTGGGTCATAGACGCTCAATGTGACAACGCCGCCCACATAGGCGGGTGCATGAGCCCTCCTCAGGCCTATAGATATCACTCCAGTATTCACGCTAGTCAGGTAGTCAGCGCTGTGTTATCAGACTGCCACTGTCGCTTGTGGTACGGCCAGGAACAGCCTTGAAACGACGTTCACTGGCACCACAGGATGCACTGTCCTACGCCGGCCCGCCAGACCAATATTTGTTCGTTACCCCCTGCATGAATATTCAATATTCACAGATTGGAGAAAGTAAAACATTTTAAGAACGGTTAGGTGCATTGGTTGTGAAGAATGTGATCGAAGTGGAAATATGCACTCAGGCCCAAGCTCGCAGGCTCGAGGTGGTCGCTCATAATTACAGTATTTTAATAATTCGGTTTACTGGAGCGTGAAAATAGGTTCAAGCTCACGAAACGAAAATTTAGTGCGCTAGAGCGAGCGCGATACTGTACTGTAACTTACAGTATCGCTGTCGTCCGTCCGGAAGAGGACTTGGACAAGAGTGGCGGCCCGAGGACCCGGGGAGAAGGGGCGTGGGAGAACTTTGAGTCCTGTACTTTTCCAGTCTCTGTCACCATTTTTCAATTTGATCCCGGACTCCTTCGCAAACAGACTCAATCTTGATCACGACCTCTTATCAAGTCATCCAAGTATGTCAAATCCCTCCAGTATGCGGCGCCTGCCTTCCCAAAAGTCACTGTGAAGAGTTAAAGGGTGAATGGATTAAGTACTATCGTGTTCTGTTGCTGTACCTACCCTCTTTAGGTGAAACATTTTCAATCACAGGAGGCAAGGTGGCAGCCGGATCTGAGCCAATATGACAATTTTATCAACTCAGGGGGTTCCATAGATAACAGTGCGTGCTCCTCCTCTCCAGTTCTAATGTTTTCTCTCTGCCATTCGACCAGGCTACTTTCTCTGGAATTGGAGGTCGCCGAATACTCGATGCTCAATCTAACGGATGCACCACTTTCGTCATTGCCCTGTCACCGTGCAAACTCTTGACCACATCGAATCTTTCTCTAGGGCCTGTACAAGGTGTCCCTGACAGCGGCCCAGGCGCAAGTATTGGCACTTTCATTGTATAGATTAAACAAGACGTGACGGAACAGCTCAAGAAAGCCCTTTGGGAA